>JAKLNG010000015.1:600000-791130 GCA_022814565.1 Phaeophleospora eucalypticola
CGCTGAAGAGGATGTCGCTATTGAGATGGACCCCGTCAACGGGGCTGATGAAGAGGAGGAGGATGACTTTGGTGGCTTTGATGACGAAGAGGATGAGAAGTACATCCAACGCAGCTTGAGAAAACAGCTGAGGAAAAAGGGAATCGACCCGAAGGCGAGCAAGGCGAAGGCCGTCAAGAGCTTGTCAAGATAGCAGAATACCAAGGCGCCGCCATGTACATTACCTTCGATGGCCTCTCCGTTCCACTTTGTCGGTCCGGCCTTGGCAGTCGACTGTTCGGCCGTCCACTCAAGGTGCGCGCATTGGGAGCTTACCACGCCATTCAGAGGTTATTTCTTCGCAAGTGACTCAGGCAACGACAGAAGACTCACAAGCAGTGATGGCTCACGATGGCCCTCACTGGGTATATAGGAGGCAATGGAAGGATTCTGGTGGCGCTCTTAGTGCAACAAATACTTCACCATGGACGAAAATCAGACCGAATTTGGGCTGAAAAGCCTATTTGACAGCAGCAATGACTGCAAAGACTCCAAGAAAGACGAGGGTCAGGATTACTATTTCACGTCTCAATTGAATTACGCTGATCGTTTACTGTAGTCGCTCCGCCTCCTGGATACCGGATACCTCAATGGTTCCTGACGCTCAATGTCAAGACGCAAGAAGATCTCCTTGTCACGAGTCCTCAGACTTGCGTACAGCTTCTCGGCGCTGACTCGTCTGGCCGAAGCTCGCCTTCCGCGGACAGGACAGACTCAGTCCTCGAAGAGAGCGAGACAACTTCCTTTGCACTACGAAGTGGCCTCTACGAGGAGCTTCGTGACATGGTCCTAGACGCTACCACTGCAAAAGGCAATGGACCACTACCCTATGACCAACCTAGCATACTACTTTGCGCGCAATCGGAATGGGCGTTTGACTACACTGACGCCGTGCTGTGCCATCTGGCCCGAGAGCTTTCAGGAGATGTCATCTCGCTAGACCTGGAAGAATTTCAGGATCTGGCTCTCGACTTTCTCTCTCAGGAAGCGGATGACAAGAAGACTGACTCCAAGAAGAAGTTGACGCTCGATGGCAGCTACTCGTATGCCTATTACTACCTCGCTACGGAAAGGCGAGACTATGCTGCCGCTGCGGATACGAAGCGGAACTGGGACGCAGTTTCGGCGCTGCTGCGCGCCCCTGAATGGAAGCAAAATCAGCATTCACGCGATGCGGCAAGAACTAGACCTCTCTTCGTTCACCTCAGAGACGGCAACCGCCTCATGAATCGAGCGAACGGGGTTGATTTGATGAAGAGGGTCAGAGAAACCATCGAGTTCAAGAGAAAAGATGGGCAAAAGATGGTGCTATTCGCCACTGTACTTACTGACAATCTAACGCTCAGTTCAACCGAAAAATCTTTCTACAATACCCTCGGAACGGTAAATCCCTGCCAACGTGGTTTGAACAACGTGGCAGACGCTCTGCGCGTCGACGCAGCCTCGACGCTCAACCTCGGAAATCCGGCTCCGAAGAACAGGGTATCGACGCTGACGCAAGAAATGCTGCGCCGGAACGTTCTTCAATTGAAGCGATATGTTCGCGAGAGGCTTGATGGAAAGCTTGAAGAAGACCTCACGTGCCCGGGAACAGCTTGGCCTATACGTGATATTGCGCCTGGCTTCACCACAGATGTGCTGGAGAAGGTTGAACTGTCATCGAATGACCTTCGACGTGCTTCGCGTCAGATAGTGCATCGAGCGCTGGCAAATGCGGAGCTGACGCTCAAAGACATTGTCGCCGTTCTCAAGCGCATGCATCTGTCTACCCTCCCTTCGAATCCAGCACCGAGCAAACCACCAACACCCAAGACCAACTCTCCCCCAAAACCTCAAACCCTCCAAACCCGCCTCAAAAAGCTCGCCGAAACCTGCACCACCCACGAAAAAGCCCTGCTCCCGTGCGTCCTCGACCCATCCACGCTCACCACAACCTACTCCACCGTCGTAACCTCCCCCGAAACCATCGCTACCGTGCGGCAACTCCTCTCCCTCGCCTCCCAAACCTTCACCGGCGAATCCAGCACCCTCCTCGCCGCCTGCCGAATAAGCGGCGCCCTCTTCCACGGCCCACCCGGCACAGGCAAAACTCTCCTCGCGCGTGCCATGGCCAAAGAATCCGGGATGGCATTCCTAAGCGTCGATTCAGCGGCTCTGACGGATATGTACGTCGGCGAGACGGAGAAATGTATTGCTGCAACATTTTCGCTCGCGAGGAAGTTGGCGCCGTGTATTGTGTTTATAGACGAGGTGGACTCGTTGTTCTATCGGAGAAGTTCGCATGATCGGTCGCATGAGCGGAAAGCGCTCACTCAATTTCTGCAAGAGCTAGATGGCGTTGCCAACTCGGCTGGGTCGGAGGCACAGGCAAAGCAGCCGTTTGTTGTTGTTGCGACGAATCGGGCTAGGGATTTGGATGAGGCGTTTTTGCGCAGGCTGCCGCATAAAGTGCTTTTCAAACTTCCTGGTGTCCACGAGAGGGAGCGTATACTTCGAGTCTTCTTGAAACCGGAAGACCTGAGTCCGCTGGTAGATCTGGGTGCTCTGGCGAGACAGACGGAGGGCTTTTCGGGGTCGGATTTGAAGAGTCTTTGTGGGCAGGCGGCTTTGGCTTGGGCGACGGAGAATGCTGGAAGCGGCGGTGGTGGTGGCGTTGGGGAGGGAGAGGGGGAGACTAGGAGGTTGTGTATAGGCGTGGAGCATTTTGCGAAGGCGCTGGAACGGACGGGGAATCCGAGTGCGAAGATGGAGAACGCGGTGGGAGTTTGAGATATGCGATACAATTTGGAAAGTGGCAGTCTGAGCAAAAAAGGGGGCTTTTCTTGGTTGCGATCGACTATAGAAGGCTTGGAAAGAAGAGTTTCTTAGTGTTCGACATTGGAAATGATATTTTACATTTAGAGATCGAATTCAGTCTCTAGATCGAAGTCTAGAGGAGTCTGTGATGTCGTCGTTGTCGCTGAATCGTCTCTCGAGCTCAACAATCAACTCACATTGGTGGCTGAGAGTTACTGCTATTAGTCGTCGTCAGGGGGTCGAGTCACTGCCACCACTCCAGAACCAGCCAGGCGCCTTCACATCATTATCATGCAAAGACTCTCATGCTTCAAAGCTTGCTAGTCTGGTTCAGAAGCTGCATCAATTGTCCCATTCGCGCTGAGACAGCTGAAACCTCCTTACCCCTTTCAAACACCCAGAAATCCCATATTCCTTTAAAAGCGCTCTCCTCTCCTCCGCTTCCACTCAGCTCCTATTCCGTCTTAACAGTCCCATTCTAAACTTCACCTTTCTGTTCTCTTTGTATAAAAACCCACAATGGCATTCACGCCTATACACAAGAAAGCCCGCGCACGGTCCTCTTTGTCACAGGACAATGCGCTTGTCCATTCAACTCCATTGTCAATTCACCTCCAGCACATCTGGACGGCGAGATAAATGGCATCCTCGCACCGCCATTTGATGTGGTTTCTTGCTTCATCGACACCAGCTTTCCTCAATCGCATATCGCAGCACTTGGAAGCACAGACTCTTGACGATCTTTGAGAGAGACTCGAGAGACAACCGCTTTCTGCGTTGCGATTGAGAACGACGCTGGCGCCGATCAAGCAAACAATAACCACGGCGCCTACGACGCTAACTTCCTTTCCGCCATTCGAGTCCGCGAAGCGAGAAATGAGCGGGTCCCCGAACCGAAAGGACTCGCTTCACCCAGTGCGGGCCACTGGTCGTAAGTCCTCCTTCGTCGGCAGAATGGCGAACGCCTTTGGAGGCTTGGTGAGCGGTGCTAACAGGAAAGCAGTGAGCACAACATCGCCAGAGACCATCGCGGAGCTGGTTAGGGAACGGCAAGCGGCATACATCAAGCAAGGCCAGACCGAGTACGTCCTTGCTGGCAAGTTGGCCCAGTCCTCGGAAGGTGAGATCTTCATCTACAAGTGCGTTTCGAATGGGAAGCACTATGTGATGAAGCATACCTTCCCACACGTGCGGCTCGATTCGGATTGGAAGCTTCCTATGGACTCTTCCGATTACCACTATCCGAACGAGGCACGCATCCTGGAGACCGTGCTGGCGCCACACCCGAACGTGATCAGCCTCTACGAGACCACCAGGGACCATGACTTCTCAGGAAGATACAAGATGTGGATGGAGCTCGCCGGCGGTGGAGACCTGTACGGCCAGATCGAATTCTGGACAGTGAAGCGACGGACATACGTTCCAGAGGTCTTCCTGCTCCACATCGCGGTAGAGGTGATGCAAGCTTTGGCCTTTCTTCACAATGGCCTACGGTACGACGGCAGTGGGAAATGGACCCAGGATGATAACCACAAGTCTGTCATCCATGGGGACATCAAGCCAGAGAACGTCTTCCTCCGATGGACGTCAATCCCACTTGGAGGCATGCCAGACGTTCTCCTTGGCGACTTTGGCGTCGCGCGCATCGCAGGCGACGACAGGGTCAAGCTTCTCCCTGGCACCAACCTCTATCATGCTCCCGAGGACCTGGCCATCACCGGCGGCCTTCCTCACAGCAAGGAGAATCTGGGCCTATACTACAAGGTCGGAGCGAACCGGACTGTGGCAGCTGACATGTACAGCTTTGGCCAGATCCTCTATCAGATGGCCTCGAAGGAGCCTAATCCTCGCAAGATTGGTGAGGATCCATCGGATATCAGAGTCTCGCGAGACTATGATACGCCAGAAATCCGAGAGCTCCTTGTTCGCTGTCTGGCTGTCGATACTACCAAGCGCGCGGAGGCTTCTTTTCGAGGGGATGTTGGTGTGCTGCCGCTGGTGGAGAAGCTGCGTCAGGCCAGAGACCAGCTCATCAGGACGAAGCGTCCGCTGGATCCTCTGGAGTGGAACAGCCCTCCTCCACCGCCAAAGCGTAGCTGAGGCCGGGATGGTAGATGCAGAGCAGCAGAGTAAGTACCAATCTCGTATTTCTTTTGGGATATGGGTGGCAGTTCTCGGATTCGGGATTGGTTGATCGGGATAAGGTAGGACTTTTGGGTTTCTGAGGAGCATTGGCAATGCACTGGGAAGCGTAAGTCATTGATCGGATTGTTGGTTTCCTCTCAAGACTCTCCAGTATTTCTTTGTTTCTGTCTCTCCGTGATGAGCTTGATCGAGCATCAGCTTTTTATTTGACATGGATTCAACGAGTCCTTCAGCATCAGTATCTGTCTAGTCCAAAACGTCAATGCTCAGAAAGGCAGGCGCAAACTTCTATGAATTTTGTTCCACGACTCGTGGTCGTTCTTGTTGACGTAGTGCCTATGCAGAGGCGAATCCTATAGTGTTGAATGACAGTTTCAGACTTCTATGCGTCTAGTAGTTGTAGTACCACTGAGAAACTCCTGAAAATGCCGAAGACGTCAACACTCAGATGATGGCGCATGTAGCATTTGAGATTCCATCATGTCGATAGGGACGCATGAAGCACGGCTGCAGCGGATGCTCAATATGGCAATTGGATGGCATCGCTTATGACCTGACGGCTCACGTGAAGTGTGTTTCGTGCGAGGTAAACATGTGGGCGGGCGTCATGGCGTTGTCGCATGGAAGAGATGAGGTGCAGGAAAGAGGCGTTATGATTGGCGTGGGAGGTGTTTCAGGATGCTTAGTCAGGCAGTCAGGCACAGTGCCGGGTCTCCATGTTCGGGACACGCTCCGGCCCGGACTTGGCATGCTGAAGCCGCCGGCCCAGGGGCGTAATTTTGCATGTGAAGGCAGAGGCGGGAATGCGATCTGTGTGGCCGGATCGCGTTTTATTGCAGGTGTACAGGTGTGGTTGTAGTGGCGAGGAGGGTGGTGTATTGTTGGCGTGCCTGGTAATGTGTGTGGTGGTGAAAGTTGGCAGGGAGAGAGGCTCAGCTGGAGCAGAGGGCACTAGAGCTGGCTGCAGCTGCAGGTTGTTGCTGTCCGACGCAGTCCTGACGCGGTCGTGTTTGCCGTCACCCCGTCTGGCTGCTGCTGTTGTTGCTATTGCTGTTGCTTGCGTCGCCAGCTCGTATCATTTGCCATCGCGAACAGCAGAACACGCGCAATTCCATCGCCATCGCATCGCCCACCAATATTTAATTAACCGTGTCAGCCTCCCGCTGGCAGTTCGGCAACGCTGTGACGTGCGGCGCGACGGAACTTTTTCGGTGGATCCGGCACCCTTGTCGCCAATAACTCCTTTCGCTTTTCTAGAACCACCACCTCCTCCACCACCCACTCCCTCCTGTTCACCGCAAACCCGACCTCGACACGTTCCGAACTCTTCTCCGCATCGACTAATTGACGAATTCGACTTTTCTTCGCTGGCGACGCGCTTCTCCTGCTTACGCAGCCTGTCCTTACCGCCGGCCTTTGCGCCCATTCACGCCCGACATGGCGTCCGCGTATGTCTCTCAGGTCTTTGCATACTTTCGCTCACGCACGAGCGTCAATCCCTTGCGGAAGATTGCTGACATGAATGATATCGCAGACTGGCTGCGCAATGGCGTAGTTTCTGGCATACCATGACTTCGAATGACCGTCACGCTGGACCCGACAGCGGTTACCACAACGGCCAGCGCCTACCCGTCTCCCAATCTAAGAAGAACTCCCTTACAGGATCCAACACCAGCGCCCTCGAATCGAGAACGGATCTGGACTTGGAAGCCGGCAATGGCTTCGTCAGTCACAATGCTGCAGGCACCACAAGTCCGCCCTACTCCCCTCAGACGCGTCGGAGTTTGACAAGACAAGGGTCCGGCATGGACAGCAAGATGGAGGCTGTTGGCACGGGTGAGATCCAAATGCAGGCATTTACCGATGGCCTGCCTCCTCCGCCTCCCGTGAGCCACTCCTGGAAGCGCATCGATCGTTGGATGGAAGACAACTACGAAGAGCTATTCGAGAATCTTGGCCAGGCCGCCACGATCAACGATGTGAACGAGCTTGAGGCTGAAATGGATTGCACGTTGCCACAAGAGGTGCGCGAGTCCTTGATGGTGCACGACGGACAAGAGCGAGGCGGACAACCGACAGGCGTCATTTTCGGATGCATGCTTCTCGACTGCGAGGAGATCTTCCAGGAATGGAAGCAATGGCAGACTGTCAATGACTCCTACCTGAGCGAGCTCAAGTCCTACGAGATCCCGCAGGCGCCATTGAAGGCATTCGCCGGCTCCTCTTCGTCCGCAGCTGTGCCAGTAGCACAGGCGTCAGCGGCAGGCAACTCACAATGGCGATCAGAGCTGCTCGATAGACAGGACTCGCAGCCGCCAAATGCCGTTCAGAAGTCTTACGCACACCCCGCGTGGATCCCTCTGGCCCGAGACTGGGGTGGAAACAACATTGCCGTTGATCTTGCGCCAGGACCTGCAGGAAAATGGGGACAAATCATCCTGATGGGACGAGACTACGATTGCAAATACGTCATCTCGCGGTCTTGGTCTGCGTTCATGGCCACAGTTGCGGATGACATGAGCACAGACAAGTGGTTCATTGACGAAGATACGAAAGAGCTGAAGTTGCGCGAATTCAAGCAACAGGGTGTTGAGCCAGCATACATCGATATCTTGAGGTGGAGATCAGACCAAAAGTACGGACGCAGAGCACCCAAGAAGCGGCCATTGCGCATCAACCCGAATGCTTCGCCTGGTGCCGGTGCAAGTGGATTCTCGCCATATGGATCGCCAACTCGAGAAGACCGTGGAAGGTCGCCCAATCGATACTCCAATGGCAAGGCGCCAGCACATGGCACATCAAGTCCTAGAGCACACATTGGTAGCCCTCTTGCTCGAGTGACGGAAGAGAGCTCGCCTGTTCAGCCTCTCACAGTCAACACAAGCGTCGGGCCTTCAGATGAGAAGCTAATTTCGGCGGTTGATACTCCAGGCGGATCAAAACCTCCAAAGGCTGAGAAGTTGGTCGCTGTTGATAGCCCAAGGGCCATGTCAGATGACGGCAACGAAGACAGACGCAGCAGCCAGCCCTTCCCCAAGAGCCGTCTCGGCAGCAGCATGATGACCAGCGACGACGAGACCTCACCACGATCATCGAACGCGCAAGCAGGTGCACAAGACGCGTCCTTGGAGGATGTGGAAGAGGAGATGAAAGACGTAAAGATCTAATGTGATAACAAGAATCGCGAGTCCCACGACGGCGCAGGAGCAGCAAGCGAGCGGAAGTGATTTGTGTTTTTTATGCATTTCTGCTTTTCGCAAAATCGTCTTGCATTGCGAGGACTCGAATGGCGTTGGAGGAGTAAGATTGAGCGAGCGTCCGCTCCCGGAAAGGAGACGGACGAAACGGGCATCACGAGACGAGCAAACAGACTCTACGGCAGTTACCATTTTTTCGACAGGGAAGACGCGGAGAAGAAGAGGCAAAGGCGGGCTGCTCGCAGGTCTTGCGAGCTTCGGGGAAGGAATATGGCATTGACTGCACTCCCCGGACTGCTGTGGTTTGGAGTTCGTCCCCCTTTTCGATCTCATGCGCGAGCAGCGGAAGGGAGGCTTGGAGTATGTGCTTTTTTTCTCCACCACTGCGTCTTGCTTGCCTGCTTGCTGCATGTATCATACCCCCACATCTCTGAACCCCCTCAGCGCGGCGCGGCTTGTTTAGATGTAGTATTATGCAACTACCCCTTTATGGCAGCACAAATGAAAGGATTACTTTTGGAAGATGGATGTCTTTGGAGGTTGAGAGAAGTTGAGTGGTTGGCTAGAGTCTCTGGGCTGAGTTCGCGACAGGTCGAGAGCATGCGAGTCGCGAATCTCGCCCCTGTTCTAACATTCTCAGCGTTCTGGTACTTTTCTGATTGTGGGGGGCCAGGACTTACTGATTTGCCACTCTTATTATGTGGATGCTGAAGCACGTGAACGCGATTGAGCAGGGAGGAAGGCGCGACGCGGGACCTCCCGCTAGTGGTTGAAGTTGAAGCATGTGAAAGGAGGGAAGGCGCGAGGCGGGAAATGCCGCTTGATCGAGGGGTTGGCCGCAGCGCTCTTTCCTAAAGAGCGCGGATTGATGTGGCGAGGGGAAGAGG
The DNA here is from genome assembly GCA_022814565.1 of Phaeophleospora eucalypticola. Classification (NCBI taxonomy): domain Eukaryota; kingdom Fungi; phylum Ascomycota; class Dothideomycetes; order Mycosphaerellales; family Mycosphaerellaceae; genus Phaeophleospora; species Phaeophleospora eucalypticola. Next base: position 609,065 of record JAKLNG010000015.1, read on the forward strand.
GGAGAACAAACGCGCGACTTCAACTTCGAACATCTTTCTGGCTTTTTCTGCGTTTGTTTGCGTCGACGACTTCTTCGCACGACATCGACATGGGCGCGCCAACGGATCCGCACACGGAGACGTACGCAACGCGAGCTTCAAACCAGCAACAGCAAGCGCCTCCGCCTGCAACGATGGTCTCGGACTCTTCATCGCCAGGCTCTGCGCCCCGGCGAGGTCCGGCGTGCAATCATCGTGGTTGTTATCGAGGCGGCAACGATCCGTGCATCGCCGGGCAGACTCAGCAGTCGGGGACTTCAGCCGCTCCTTCAACTTTAACTTGGCCTTGGAATTGGACTGATGGCAATGCCCAGCAGCCTTCGACCACGACTCCGGCTCCGATGACGGGTACAGCAACTAGGGGAGGTCACGCTGGCGGCGGTCCTCGTGGTAGCGGTCTCTTTGGGACGGCTGGGCAGAGCGGTCAGGTTCAGAGTCCACAGACGTCTTACTTCAGTACTCCCACTACCAATGGAGGGACTGCGGCGGACACAGCCAAGAAAGACGAGAGCACCAAGCAGCGTCAGACTCTATTCGCGACTCCAGCTGCAGGTGCAGCTCCCGCTCCAGCGACGAGCAAACCCTTCAACAGCAATTCTTTCGCCGGATTCGGCACCGCGCGCGACTCGACACCGACAGTTGACCAACGTCCTGCTCTGCCCACAGCGGGACTCAACCAGAGTAGACCCACGATCTTCAAGTCTTGGGGAGAGGCTCTCAACACGACTACGAACGGACAGAATCCTCAAGTCGACCAGACTTCACAAGGTTCTGCTCCAGCTGTTTCACCACCAACTAGTGGGCCTGTGATGGACACGATCAAGAAGAATGACGTCGGTCAGCAGCCTCAGCCCAAGATTTCGAATCCGGCTCCCGCTACTAAGACCATGCCATCGAGCTTGGGCGGTCTCGCTCCTGCGCAGAACTCTTCGAAAGCCCCTGCAGCTCAGCAGACTGTCTCGCAAGCCTTCTCGAAACCCACCAGCCCTATTTTCACCAGTGGATCTGACGCACGCACAGCGCCTGCGAAGAATGGCAATAACAGCAGTGGCATGCAGGCTCAACCGAATGGCGTGCCCAGCTTGCCGACTGCTGCGGCAAAGACTTCATCTCTGGCTCCTGAAGCTCCGGGTGGCTCTGGTTCTGGACCTAAGTCACAAACAGCTCCCACTACATATTCAAACGTCCAGTCTGTTCAGGCCGCGCCTCGCGGTACTCCAACTTCAACCGCAACGAAACAATCCACAGGAGGGTCTGTGGCGAATGCATCGGGCACAGGAAAAAAGCAAAATGGCAACGAAAAGGAGGCTCAACGGAGCAGTGCCGCCAGCAGTGCCCACCCAGCGGATGCTGTGTCCTCGTCTTTCCAATCTGGTGGCTCGCTTGGTCAGACGCAGTCCACAATGGCATCTGGCGCTCCACCTGCTACTAGCACTTTCTCTTCCTCTTCGCCCGGCTTGTCTGGTCCGCGTCCGTGGTTCGGTCCAAGCTCCTCCAAAGATCCGAGCATTGGCCCTACAAATGGTACCGCGACGCAGGGTTTGGGCCCGTTTGGGAGCCCAAAGCCCCTGCCCAACACAGCTCTGTCTGGTGGGAAGAGCGAAGGCTCATCGTTCGGCCGCGCTTCGTACCCGCCTCCTGCGATGAAGAGAAGCTCAAGCGAAAGCCAAGGCCCGCTGCGGAAGAGGTATGTCACCATCCATTCATACCGTACAAATGACGGGGGCTGATTTCACTGAACAGGTTCAAATACGACTCGACGATCCTCGTCTTGGTTGGCGCAAACGAGAGCGAGTTCACCGTGCACAAAGATGTGATCTTTCACGGCTCCAACTATTTCAACACCCGATGCTCTTCGAGTCCAGAATTCGGGAGCACCTACATTCGCTTGCCTGATGTCGAGCCCGAAGTCTTTCATGGCTATTTGCAATGGGTGTATCGCGGCGACATTGTGACTCTTGCAATTGAAGATGGCGACCCTGATCTAGGTGCGCAAGAGGCATCATGGCGCTCACAAGGGGATGGGCAAGCTCTGGCCAGAGCCGTGGAGATACTTTCTCTTGCCAAGCTCTACATTGTGGCTAGTCTGTTGGATGACAACAGACTCAAGAATGCGACTGTCGACAATTTCATGGATACGGCTCAAGGCAATTTCGGAGAGCCAGGACTCACCGTCGCTTTCATCAACTACTTGTGGCGAAACACGATGCCAGCAGACAATTTCCGCCAGGCAGTACTGGACAAAGGCCTCATGCTGACTGCCGCTCCGCGCTTGGGCACTTGGCTCGAGAAGAACAACGTAAGCATACATATTCATTTGCATCAAAGACAATACAGCTAACAAAAGTTCGTCAGCTCGACCTCCATTCGGAATTCATCACCGAGCTCGCCATACGTCTTGCGAAGGCAAAGCCCACGGTCGACTTCGTGAAAGCCAGAAAGTGCGCGTATCATGACCACGACGAGGACACTCCGTTGTGCACCTGATCTGTATTAGAAGACACTCGAATCGGATGCCGAAGGATCGACCCTGGAGAGGATGCTGCGAAGTGATCAAACAACCTCTCGATCACAGCACGAGGAGGAAAAGAGATAGCTGCCCGGAATACGAGAGACTGTTCAAACAAACGGCGACGACTGCGACCAGAGTTTCTGTCACGTGCGTGCTTCTGAAATGCTAGCGGCGTGAGGTGGAGTGAACCGAAGTGAAGTGAAGCCAAGTGAGACTTGCCAATTCGAGCGACAGAACAGGCAGCCCTCACCTGGACTGTGGTTTTCTTAATCTTTCTTTTCGATGGCGTTCCCTCTCTACTCCAAACACCTCAACCCTATCTCGAACACCACACGCGCAACCGTTGCAGCTCAACATGGCGACCGTCACGCCGCATAAGCGGAAGCTGTAAGTCAACTGACCATGCATAGAATCGAGTCACCATCGCTGATATTCGATCTATAGAGACGCTTTGCAAAGCGCAATGATCACCGTCACAGTCGGCGCACAGCACAAGTCTTTCTTGGTGCACGAGGGCATCCTCACCCAGACCTCGATGTACTTCAAAAATCAATACTCCAAACGCTGGGGTTTCCCCAACCTAGTAGGCCTTCCTCGAGAAGACATCGAAGAGCAGACCTTCGCCTGCTACTCCGGCTGGCTCTACGACGGAAACCTCGACCTCTCCGCCTCCAACGACCTGAGCGACGAAAACGACCCGCAAGGCTCTCTGCGCTTCTGCGAGCTCTTCAAACTTTACATTCTCGCCGACTGTATCCGCGACACGGCGTTCTGCAACCTCATCGTCGACCATGTCGTCGAGCTGATCAAGCTGACTCGCCATCGTCCCACGCCGGATGCGTACCGCATGACGTTCGAGAGGACCGCGCCAAACAGCAAGCTGTGCCAGCTCTTGGTTGACGATGCGCTGTCGGGGACTGATCCGAATTGGCTGGAGGGACAGTTGGATGTGTTTCCGAAGGAGTTCATTGATAATTTGGTTGTGGGGTGGGCGAGGGCTTCGTGGGATGAAGGGTTTGTGTATGAGCAGATCGCAAATGGGTATGGGGAGCGGTGCAAGTATCACGAGCATGATGAGGTTGCTGTGAAGGGGGATGCTTGCTTTGAGGTGCCGAAGGTCAAGGAGGCTGAGGTCAAGAAGGCTGAGGTCAAGAAGGCTGCGAAGAAGAGGCTCAGATATTGGAGCTAGGAGGCGATGAGGTGGAATGATGGTGGAGATGAAGTTTGTTCGACTTTGAGGCACAGTGTTGGGATGGTGATGCTGCCGGGGACCACGAAATGACTGTGCAGATGACGGTCTGTGAGACTTTTGCACGAGATTATGGAACAGAAACATGTCAAGGTGCCAACTCTCATTAGTTCCATGTGTCTTGCGATTGCAAGACTGACTATTGTAGACCGTTCATGGCCGTTTCTCATTACTGGGCCTCCTCAGCAGACACCGATACAGTATCCTCAGCCGCCTCCGACTCAGATTTTCTCTCTCCCTCCACCATACCCTCAATAGCACTCTCCTCCCCAGTCTCACCCATCTGCACATCCTCACCTTCGCCCTCCTCACCCTTCCCCTGCTCCAACAACCTCTCCCACCCCTCCCTCATCTCCCTCCACCCCTCATCCCTCCTCCTCCTCTCCTCTTCCTCCCTCTTCTTCCTCTCCTCTTCTTCTCTCGCTTCCTCCTCCACAACCTCCTTCCCAACCCCAATCGCACTAACCCACCTCCCCTTCCTCATCGCCCTCGCATACCGATACAACGCCTTCTCCCCCAAAAACACCGGCCGATTCCCCTTCTTCGAAAAATACCCACACTGCACAAGCGAATAGAAATTCCAGTCGCGGCCGCGAGGTACAGCTTCCCGACGGATTAGCTCTTTTATCACGAGTTGGTCAGGGCGCTGCAGGGGCCGAGGGAAGTAGCTGTCTTTCTGGGAGTGGGACGAGAGCATGGCGAGGAGACGTTCTTTGGTGGAGAGGGAATCGTCGCACTGTGGCCGGTAGAAGCGTTCCGCGCCTACGAGCGGGACGTCGTGGAGTTGCATCCCGAGGACTTTTTCTGAGGAGACGGCGTAGGGAGTCGTGAGCGGGTCCCAGTACGCTTTGTGGCGGACTAGCAGTTTCAGCATGTCCAGGTCTGTGGGCGGTTTGGGCGGGGTGCCGGTGTTTGCGTCCCAGGACCAGTTGCGCAGGACGCGCCAGAGGGGCGTCAGGGTGCGTTCGGCGAGGAGTTTTTCGGAGAGAGCGCTGGCGGAGGGGCGGGAGCCGGCCCAGGCGTTGGGATACTTGGCTTGGTTGGGGTGGTTGAAGGGGAATTTCCTTTTCCCGGGGACGGTGAGCGCCATGTCGAGTTTGACGAAGAAGCGCATTAGGAGGCGCAGGACGGGGGTGGGGATGTAGTTTGTGTTGCGGATGAGCGCGATACGGTGCGCGTTTAGGGGCAGGTCGAGGAGGAACCACATGCGCTTGAGAGCGTCGCGGGTGGGTTGTTGGAGTAGTAGGCCGCGGCGCGCGAGTTGGATGAGGATGTCGCCTACTACGCCTTCGCGCCAGACGACCATTTGGAGCCAGCGCAGGCTGGGGACGTCGCGGGAGAACTCGCCGAGGCTGTCGACGTCGGCGTCTGCCGGGAGGAGGTTGACGACGCCTCTTTGCCGCTTGATGGGGTCTTTGACGCAGAGGGAGAGGTAGCAGCGCCAGGGGAAGTAGGTGTCTGCTTTTGGGGCCCAGGTTCGCATGCTGGACATGATGAAGGCTGTGGCGTGCTTGTTCCAGGCGTGATGGAAGGTCATGGAGATGGCATAGAGGTCGATGAGGGAGGGGATGGTGAGGTAGCTGACTAGCTCCATCAGGAGGCCGTTGTCTTTGACGAAGGCTTCGATTAGGCTGAAGCCTTTCTGCTTGACGAAGGGCTTTGGCTTGAAGCGTTTGGTATTCCAGCGTAGGAGATGGTCTGAGTTTGTTGTTATCATTCTTGGAGTGGGTATGTTGACTGATTGAGGCCTGGTGGCACTTGGAGGGACGGCGCTGGTGATGTGACCTGCAGTGGTCTTCGGAGTGAAGCCAGCAGCCACGCTAGCCGGCGTTTCTTTGAATCGAGCCGTGCCCGAGCCATCGTAGTCTATCTCGAGCTTGTTCTTCGTCCGTGAGCGCTTCGCTGGCGGCGCCAAGTGTGGCAGTTGCAAATCAGTGCGAACCGTGAGCGGCTCGAATGCTCCTGTGTTGAACTTCTGTGGTGATGTCGATACTCGCCGCCTGTGCAGACTACCACCTTGAGACCGTGCAGGAGACGAGAAACCTTGCGCACTGTCGTCGGACTGCTCACATTCCCTCAAAGGGGGCGATGTTCTGGTCGTCGTATCCGCCATAGAGGTGCTTGTAGGGAGCGTAGCTTCCGTTTCGAGTGGTGGTTCCGGGCTGTTTGTGGTCCTCCATGGAAAAGTCGGCGGGCTTGCGGAAGCCGTGACCGTGTTGGCTGTGGACGGGTTGCAGCGGAGACGGGGGACGTGGAGAGAAGATGGCGGCCTCGGGGACGTAGTCGCTGTAGGGAGTGGGCTTGACGCGGTCTCCTGCGCGTCCGTGGTGCTTGGTGGAGGAGCGCTGGCTGTGGACTCGACTGGCGGGGACGCTGTTGGAGTACTCGGATGCTCCGTCTCCATGTCCATGTCGACGTCGTCCGCTGGTGGTGTTGGGAGCCGGAGCCCGAGACCCATCCCGTCCATGCTTGGTGGTTGTGTGCGCACGACGAGGCGCGGGCGTGTCGTCGCGGCGCCTGTGCTGACGGCGAGAGTCGGTGTTTGCAGATGTGTCGATTCCGAGTTCTGAAGCGAGCTTCTCAGCCTTGGCTTCCGCCGCTCGCTTCGCCTTCTCCTTTTGTTTCTTGACCTGGTTTCTTGGTCGGTGGAACGAGCCGTCGAACGTCTTGTAGTGTGATCCAAGGCAGAAGTAAGTGGCGAGCAGTCCAGTCGTCCAGAAGTAGAGCTTGCCGATGCCCATGGTTGCAGTCGTTTGTTGTGAAGTCAGTCGCTTGGTGGGTTGAAATTGCTGGTTGTCGTGGTGACGGGGCGATGTCGAGTTGAAGTGGGCCGTCGAAGGTCGTCGTCTGTGAGAGAAAAGTGAGGCCTGAGGTGCCGACCGACTCCTGCTTAAGTCTAGTAGTCGCGCCGCGTGGCGAGGCGTGCCGGTGCGGATAGCGGCCGTTCGGGCTGACACGTGAAGGAAGTGAATGCGTTCCGACAGCCCGCCCGCCTTATCGAGTCCGATCGATTCGCAGTGCAACCACGCATCAGGCAAGCCGATGTGAACCAAGGCATGCCATATGTCTGTCAGTTGGATCTTCGTATGACAGTGATGTAAGGACAAATGAAAATTGCTGCAGGTCAAGCTTTCACAGCGTACAGCCCGAGACTGCCACTGGCTCACATTGCAATCACTGCAAACAAGACTTACGCTGAGTTGAGCGGGTATCATTCGAATAGCAAAGGTCTGTTGAAGCGACCTCCCGCCCGTTCCAGCAATCCGCCTCCTTTCCTAGATTTTCTGACGCCATGTGCTCCCTACGCCCTGTACTCCCAATGCAGCAAACAATCCACTTTTGGTTTTCCGTCAACGCATCGACGATCCTCTCTCACCGACGGAGGCCATTCATGTTGAGTAAGTTGAGGAACTCTTCCCTCGTCTTCGCCCTTCGCCTCATCGCCCCGAGCATGCAGCTTGTCGTTGTGGAAGAACCGGTCTTCTGTACGCCCCTCATCACCATGCACATGTGCGTGCTTTCCATGACCACAGCAACTCCCTGAGGCTTGAGGACCTCGTTCAGCGCTGTTGCGACCTGCTTGGTCAGCCGCTCTTGCACCTGTAAGCGTCGGCTGAACATCTCGGCTATGCGGGCGATCTTGGAAAGGCCAATCACCCGGCGCGAAGGTATATAGCCAACATGAATCTGGACATCAATTAGATACGATCTTGCAACAGCAGACAGAATCATCAACTCACCTTTCCAGTAAAGGGCACCAGGTGGTGTTCACACAGACTGTGCACTTCGATATCCTTGACCATGACCAACTCGTCGTGATCTTCATTAAAGATAGCACCATTGACAATGTCTCGCAGGTTCTCCTCGTAGCCCTTGGTGAAGTACATGAGGGCCTTCGCATATCGCTCGGGTGTCCCGTGCAGGCCCTCTCGGTCAGGGTCCTCACCAATGCATTCCAGAATGGTCCGCACAGCACCAGAGAGCTTTTGCAGTCTCGCAGCAGCCTCCTCTGGTCTTTCTCTCTCGTGCAGTCGGCCCAATGCACCGATGCTAGGCCACGAAAGGCCCTCAAAGTCGACACGTGAGCCGACGGTGGAGGGCGATTCGGAGCGACTTGTTGCTGCAGGTGTGGGAGGTGCTTCTTCTGCGTCTTCTCTGGCCGCGACTCGCATTTCTATGTCCTCGAGATCCTCGTCTTCAACCTCCTCGTATTGCTTGGCAGGTACTTTCTTCTGCGGTGTTGTGTCGGATTTCTGGGCTGCCGCTGCTTGTTGCGGCAGGTCGTACTCTATCTCTTCTATGTCTATCGGCTGTTTGCGCGGGCCCAGCGAGGATCGGATGGAGGCCATGGTGCTCTCTCGGTCTTCGCGATCTTGGTGTGCCATGGCTGCGGGATTCAAGGGCGAGTGGCCGTTCACGAGGACTCCGGGTTGCGACTTGGATGCGTGAGTCGAGGCAGAAGAAGGTCTGAGGTCGTTCATGATGTCGCGAGGGCGAAAGTGCGGCTACACGAAGACCAGCCGGAGATCAAGAATAAGCCGTATGACAGGAGAAAGAAGGGTAAAAGATCCGTTCGGCGTGATTCAAAGTTCGGAATGGTTGCCGTGAGGCGATCGCCGGTCTAGTAGTCAGAGGTAGTAGTTGGAGAAGGCGGCTTCAATGTGGTAGAAGAGGTAGTCCATCCCTCCGCAAGAGAAGTCGGTGGTATTAGCTAGTGGGCATGTGACATGGCCCTTGATTTAGTGGCAGTGGGTATTTCAATGTCGAGCTGGCGGGGAGGATTTAGTTCAATCTCGGGCGCCGAAGGAAGTGGGCTGCTGGGAGTCGTCGAGCCGGACGATGGAAGTTTTCGTGGATGCCTCAGGCCTGCACGTCTGACGTCGGCGCTGCCTTTAAGCCGAGCCGCGCTTGAGCTTGAGGGGGCGCAATTTCACACTCATCCGACAGCGACCTCACCTCTGCGACTTGTTCCCTTCTTCGGCATCAACATCCACCACGCACTGGTCGGCGCCATCGCCAAACCGCTCTTCTCCCATCGACAGGCACGCGAACAATCACCTTCTTTGTTCTGACGCCGCTGCCATGCATCCTGGGCGCATTCGGTTCCTCCGCCACTTCTGCTTTGTCGATCCGGCTTCACCTTTGACCCAGCCGCGCTCGCCCGATGCCAGCTTTCCTGCTGCCTCGGTGCACGAACTTGCATCTGCTTGAATTTCGAACCTTTTTTGTGTCGCTTGAACTAGTTCATCATCCATCAATATGGCCACCCAAGAGTTTGCGCGCGTCTGACCACTGCGCGCGCTGAAACCCACAACATCACGGAGCACTGGACGCAAGACTAACAACGTATGGCCACTCAGCTTGAGGCTTTGTGTCTTCAGCTTTGCTGTTCCTGTAGATAGATTCTGTCGTTTGTGATATGTCCATGGCAGCAGAAAGGTAACAGCGGCGAAGCTTTGCAGTCTATCCCCAGCCGGGGCAACTGGCGAGAAGGTAGAAGAAGCACCTACTACGACACGTCGCCTACACCGCACGATGAGGAGCATCAGGACATCCAGTCGAGGCTTATCGAGTTTCCGCGAGGCGACCATCCCGTTGGACGTGTCAATGCGGCCCATGGATACTATCTCCTCCCTCAACGTCGCAACTGCTTCTCGGCCGTGACGCGCGAACAATGCGAGGAGGTCGGTACTGATATTGGCGGAAGATGCGATGCAGTCTTCGCGCGAGTCCCACGGGACACGTCCGGCAAACCTGCAGATAGCCTAGGGCACGTGCATGGTTGCTGATGACGGTAACGTGCACCGCTCTAGACGAAGCTGCTCATGTTCGAGGAGGGACGTGAACGTGCGCGCTTTGCTGCGTGCGGTGCAGTGAGCAAGAAGAAGGTGAACGGCTAGCAGCGCATCCCTCTAGAACACTCGCCTGCGCGCCCCCTCCTTCCACTTCCCTCGTCTGGGCGGTAAAAAGCACGTTCAGCACCGACTAACCAGCAGTCGTGCGAGCACGCCCGATCTGTGACCACCTCATTCCACGACTCACACTCTACAGCAGCGCAAAACATAACACCGCACTGTGCAGACTTCGGTTGAAAGAGACGCCTATCCAGGTCTTGGCGCTCGCGGGGCTCGGCCCAGTGCACCACGCTTGACCATCGAGCCCACGGCGACGGCAGTGCTGCGCAGAGTCCGTGTGGGCGTGGGAGAGGGCGTGTGATATCCTCAAGTGGGCGAGCTTAATATTTCTCAGAACATTGATTATCCGCCATCTCGGCCCTTTGTTGCAAACTTGGTCGTCCAGGGCCGGCGTGGTTTGAAAGTTTGCTTACACCCTGTATCGGCGACATGGACGACGGGTCATCAATGGATAAACCTCAGCAGAGGAGCAATGCTGCAAGAGGAAGCAGTCGTTTTGCACGCTCTGGTAACCGTTGGCAGGGTAGAGATAGAGCGCGCGGTCGAGATCAAGCGAGTCGATCGTGCGAGTACGATTATTGGACGGCACGTGGAGAAGCAGTCGCTGCTGGCGTCCTTGGGGACCTCGACGAGCCAAAGCCGACCTCAGGCACTCCACACATCCCTTCGCACCACCAACGCCCGTCTCTTTCTCCGGCTCGACATCACCATTATCGCCATCCCAGTCGTGGCCGCACCCGACAACATTCCCATTCCCGCACTTCACGCCGCGATATCGAAGCTCTTGACGGAACTGCGCGCTCGCTAGTCCGCCAAGAGCCTGCAGGCGCTGACCGAACCTCACATCACCAATCTCGCCGATACCCAGAATCGCCCACGTCGCACAAGCGCTCTCGTCCACGCGCACCATCGCCATCGATATCTCATCACCACCGACCTCATCACCACCGCCACCGCAGCCGCGACGTCGCCGAGAACTCACCACTATCGCGCCACTCCGATCTACTTCCTCGCGGACATTATCTTGCCAGGTCACCATACCCTCCACGAGACGAAGACATTGTGGCGGATAGTGCAAGGGCTGAACACTTTGACGAGCCATCTCGTCGCTATCCTCGCTCGCCGTCGGAGGCTTCAACGAGGCACTCCTACGGCAGACGGGGTGGAGAGGCTGCAAGAGAGCGTCACCCGCAGAGATACGGACATCGCGACGGGCACGAGCATCGTGAACGTGAATCTTTGCAACCATCGAGGCATTCTCACTCCTACCCTCGAAGTGGCTGGGAGTACGATCTGAGAAGAGGACCGCAAGCCGAGTACGGTCGCGGGTCGCACTTACGGCAGTCATCACCACTGACAGCCAGAGACGACGGTGCAGACCCTCGTCCACCTCGGGCCTTTAGCGGCCGGCGCTCAAGTCGCGACAGCATACGTTCCAGACCGAGCGAATATCCAAGACAACGCTCCAGCAGCCGAGAGAGCCGCCTGTCACGCATCAGTGGCATAGACAAAGACGCCGAGATGTACAACCGCGGACCATACGATTCCCGCTATGGCGGCTATCCACACTCACAATCGCCCTACGGCCAGCAGGGCTATTCACAGTCAGGATACAATTCCTATTCCGGCACTCCAACGCATGGATACCCATCACAATCACAATACCACGGCCCTCCGTCGCAGGCTGGCGTGTCCTACTATCAACCACAACCAGGTAAGCAATACGGAGGTCACTCCAACTACTCCCGAGACCCTTTCCCCCGACCACCGCAGCGTGGTGGCCCTGCAGCGAGAGGCGGACGAGCACACTTTGCGAACCTATCTTGGACACCTGGCGACGGTGTGAAAGGCGGCCATCTGGTCCAGCCTGGGGAGAAGCCCAAAGAAGCAGGATCTACTGCGACCGCGTCGTCTCAACTTCAATCTGTGGCGACAGTGGCCGACCCGGAAGACGAAGACAACCCTTTCCGACCGCCTGCAGACCTTCGAGCAGAAGACGAGAGCGCGAGAAAGAAGCGAAAGGTAGAGACTCCTCCGACTGGCCCAGCAGCTGAGAAGGCGGCGGAGGAGAAGGTGGCACAGGAAAAGAATAAAATCAGCTTCTCCATCAAAGGCCGTGCAAGCATGGCAGCAGCTGACAAGGTACCCACCGTCTCGAAATCAGAGACATCGCCATTGCTTGCAAAGAAAGCGCCGATGGGCGTTTCACCACTGGTATCGAGCAATGTTCCCAAGAGCTCGAACTATGTCGGCAACACGAGGATAAGTGAGCCAGCGAAACCGGCGCCTCCCGCGTTCAGGAAAGAGATGGTGCGGAAGAAGAGAGTCAAGCCTCGGCCGCAACTGTCAGAAGAGTACAAGAAGTCTGAAAGCGTATACTTCAGGAAGACTGGCAATGAGTCCGTCGTCGGCAGCGGCACGTACGGCAAAGTCTACAAGGCCGTCCACGTCTACACTGGTGGCCAGGTCGCTCTCAAGAAGATTCGTATGGAAGGTGAGCGAGACGGATTCCCGGTCACAGCCATCCGCGAGATCAAGCTCCTACAATCTCTGGACCACATCAACATTGTGCCGCTGTTGGAAGTCATGGTAGAGCGCAACGACTGCTTCATGGTCTTCGAATACTTGTCGCACGACTTGACTGGTCTCCTCAATCACCCGTCGTTCACTCTGACTTCTGCACACAAGAAGCACCTGGCGAAGCAGATGTTCGAAGGCCTCGACTACCTCCATAATCGTGGAGTTCTGCATCGCGACATCAAGGCGGCCAACATCCTCGTCTCCAAGTCCGGTGTGCTAAAGCTGGCAGACTTTGGACTTGCACGATTCTACGAGAAGCGGAGAAAGCAAGACTACACCAACAGAGTCATCACGATCTGGTACCGCAGTCCAGAGCTCTTGCTCGGCGAGACGCAGTATGGCCCAGCTGTCGACATTTGGAGTGCTGCTTGCGTGCTTGTTGAGATCTTTACACGTCACGCCATCTTTCCTGGGGATGGCGGTGAGATCAATCAATTGGACAAGATCTACAACGTCTTGGGAACGCCATCACGCAGTGAATGGCCAGGAATCAGCGAGCTCCAGTGGTACGAGCTGCTCCGCCCATCTCAACGCATCCCCAACACCTTCGCCGAGAAGTATCGGGAGCGAGTTTCGCCGGAAGCGTTTGAGCTCTTGCAGGCAATGTTCCTGTACGATCCAGCAAGTCGACCGACTGCTGCAGACGTTTTGGAGCATCCCTACTTCACGAGTGAGGAGCCGAAGCCAGCACAAGTGGTGGAACTGTCAGAGCTCGACGGCGACTGGCACGAGTTCGAGTCGAAGGCTCTTCGCAAGGAGAAGGAGCGGCAGGAGCGGGAGGCGAGACGGCGCGAGCGCGAGCAGAGAGAAGGAGAGAAGCGGAAGGCGGAAGATGCTGCTGGCGGTGAGAGCAAGAAGCTCAAGACTGCGGCTGATACCACAGAGGTTGCTGCGGAGTAGGTTGCCGCATTAGAACTGGTGCTCACCAAAGATTGGGAATCCCAATGCGGGCTCGAAAAGATCCCCTGGCCCTGGGTTCGGCTGCCTGTGAGGGGCGAAGCGCCGTCTCAACTCCCTCAGATGGTACTCGAGTTCATGAGGAGAGGGGACGTTTACGAGTAGCTAGTTAGATCAATTGAGATCAAACCAGTCAAATTCAGCTGAGCTCACGTTCCACCATTGCCGACTATGAGTAATGTCCGCATTGAGACATTGACCTCCGCGGTAGTATCAAAGTCAGCAAATCGACGTTCCTTCTGCGTTTCAGCAGGACTGGCGGCGCTGAAAGCTGAAAGTTCAGCTGAACTTGTATGAACAGCTGTACAGAGTGCACGGACCCCGAGCTGCGGACCTCACCTCCAGCTCTCCCATTGCATGTGAACAATTGCTCGGTCTTCTTCCCCACTACAATCACTCCTGCAATGCCATAACCTCTTTTCGTTCTTTAGCAGCACGACTGCTGCACTCTACGATACCACACGAATCCTCTAAACCCTGAATCCCTCGCGAAATCGCACGAACAACACGCACCCCGACAGCACCAATCGCGAACCGCAACGATGCACTCCTCCCTCGTGCGCATCCAGAATGTCTTCGGCTTCTTCACCTCCGTCGCTTTCACCGTCGCTGCCGTCATTGCTGTTAGCGTGCTGCTGAGTCCGCAGACCCCGACTGCGAGTTTGGAGTTGAAGAATGTGAAGGTGTATGTTGACACGACCCGCTGGAAGAGAAGGAAGAGGAGAGATGTGATGTGATGATTGTGGTGATTGTGATGCTGATATATTGGTGTGATGTAGTGCCAAGGGACGTCCGCATTACTACAGCACGAAGCGCGAGGAGTATGCGCATGTTACGTTTGATTTGGACGCCGGTATGATCATTCCCTCTGCACCTTCGAGGATACGTATGAGTTGACGCAATACGACAGACCTAACCTCCCTCTTCAACTGGAACACAAAGCAAATCTTCTGCTACATCACCGCCTCCTACCCCTCCAGCACCTCCCCCACCTCCCCCCGTTCCGAAGCAATAATCTGGGACGCCATCATCCCGGCCTCCAACGCCCCCTGGCACCAGAACACCTACATCCACCCGACCCCAAAGACCTCCTCCCAAAGCACCAAATCCAAAAAGCGCACCGCCAAATCCACCGGAAAACCCCACCCCCCAGGTTCCTCCCCCGGAATTTTGAAACTCCAAAACCAAAAACCCAAGTACCAAATCACCGACATCTCGGGGAAGTTGGCGGAAAAGGAGAATGCGACGCTCACGTTGCATTGGAATGTGCAGCCATATGTGGGGCTTTTGACGTGGACGAATCGCGGGAGAATTGGCTTGTGGGAGGGATTGAAGGGTGGGGAGAGTGAGAGCTTCACGTTTCCTGGATTGAAGGGGAGCGAGACGATTAAGAGGGAGGAGTTGAAGACTGAGACGGGTGGGGAGAGGAATCGGGGGAGTCCGGCTTAGATGGGAGATGGGGGGGAAGTTTATAAAGGCCGAGAGCTGGATTTTTTTTGCTGTTAGGAACCACATTAAGTGAAAATGAATCCCGAAATACGTGTTTCCGATTCAAGTTTGGTTGCGTTGGGTACGTTGAGACAGTTCTGTGATATCCATGTTCTCTCGAAAGCAGACAAGTATATTGTTACAATTTGCGACTACATACATTCTGACGACGGGACGAAATCGCAGCACCACACATCTGCCTGCCAGCTTCTTCTGCCTTACAAACTCATGTGCCTTTTTGACGCTCACTCCGATCCATCCCGCGCTGACTCCCAATCTTCCTCCCCGCTCTCACTCTCACTCTCATACTCCTCCCATTCTTCTTCCTCAGCCCCATTCTCCATTGACTCTCTCAAGCGATGATACTTCTCCTCCCACTTCTCAGCCAGACATTTTGCTTCCTTAGCTTGCCTCTCCGCTTCCAAGACTCTCTTGTTGGCCTGGCGCCATTGCTCCTGCGTCGTTGCGAGGAGGTCCAGGTCCTGCGTTGCGGTGGCAAGCTGAGATTGCAGGTCGGAGATGATGGTGTTGAGGGAGTTGGTCTGTGATTTGAGGTCTTGCTTTGCAATTTCGAGACCTGCATTGGTCCCTTCAAGTTGTTTGATTTGGGCCTGAAGCTCAGAACTTTCGTGTCGGATCTGCTGGGCCTCGCTCTGAAGAAGGGTGTTCTTCTTCTGAAGGGCTGAGTTGTTGCGTTCAAGTTGCTGATTGCTCGTCTTGAGGAAGGTGTTTTGTTGCTGGAGGGACAAGTTGTGTTCTTCAAGCTGCTTGTTCTCAGACTTCAGCGCGGCGTCCTGCTGTTCGTGGGATGATTCCTGTTCTTCAAACCTCTTGATCTTGGCCTGAAAGAGGGTTTTCTGTTGTCGGAGAGAAGTATTCTGGTCTTGCAGTTTCTGCTTTTCGGTCAGAAGAACGCCGTTCTGCTTGTGCACTGATGAGCTCTGCTCTTTAAGCTGCTGGTTCTTGGTCTTAAGCAGGGTGTTCTTTTGCTGAAGGGATGTATATCGGTCTTCGCACTCCTGTTTATCGGTCTGCAGGAGGGCGTTTTGCTGTTGTGTTGATTTGCCCTGGTCTTGGATCTCTTGCTTCTGTGTCCTAAGAAGCGTGGTGAGATGCTTCAGGGATGAAATGTGCTGCTCGCATTTCTGTTTCTCGGTGGCAAGAACGACGTTCTGCTGTTTCAGAGATGTAACTTGATCTTCAAGCTGCTGGTACTTGTTCTGCAGAAGGGCATGCTGTTGCTGCATCGATGAATTCTGATCGGCCAAATGCCGGTTGTTGGCTTGGAGAGAGTTGATCTGCTGTTGAGATGACGAGTCCTGGTCCTCCAGCTGTTGGTTCTTGGTTTGGAGAAGGCTGACTTGCTGTCGGAGCTGTTGCACTTGGAAGTAGAGACCTGCAGTGGTGGGACGGGGTGGTGCAGGTGGCGATGTGGGTGGAACAGTGTAGGTTGGGGGTGTCGCGTTGCCGGGATGAAAGTGCTGAGCCTGTAAAGGGTCTTGCATGTGATACCCTTCACTTGCAGGAAAGGGCATTGATGGTCGCGAGCTTGGTGTCCGAAGTACCTGGGGAGGCTGCTGTTGAGCCGGCTCAACATACTCCTGGTAGGCATATGCAGCATAAGATGGCTGCGGAGCCACATATCGCCCAGTAGTTGCACCACCACTGATCCTTATCATCATCCCCTCCGCCTCTCCTCTCAACGACCCCAACATGCTGCTCATCACTTCCTCAATCTTCCCCTTCTCTCCAACATGCTTCGTACAAATGACTAGTCCAGCCAACCTCCTCGCCTTGGCCTCTCTCAGCTCCTCGCCCATCTCAAACCACTGATTGACCAACTCCCAAGCGAAGCGTTCCGCATCTTTCTTCTCCGATCCCGCAGCGCGGACCAAATCGCAAGTCCTCTTATTTCTGCAGCGTTGCGTGCCATTCGTGACGGCGATGCATTGTTTGGCGAAGGCTGGGTTTGACGGTGAGACTTGACGGTAGGGAGGGGCGCCCATGATGCCCTTCTTTCGGTGCCTGAGTGGGAAGTTGTCTGTTCTTTTGGAGAGAAGAGAAGACAAAGCGGACCAGAGAGACGTAGAAAGGGGTATATAAGTCTCTTAGGTGGGAGGAGAGATGTGTTTGCTCTCCCTTCACCTCCTTTTTACGGTCTCAGACAAGTCACTGCCACTGCATGAGCTTCAAGACACGTAGCGGAACACGGCAGTGAATGTTCTCCAACCCAGCAAGAAGAGACGAAAAGGTCCGTCCTGGCTGTTCGCAAACATGGCATCTGAGACATTTCCAGCCATGGAGAGAAGCATGTCGTAGGTCCTGAGATGGGGCTTCTTGCCGGTCAATCGAAACCTGTTCGTCACAGACTCCAGGCAGCGACCACGAACACAAGATTGTCTGAGCCGCGTCCACGTTCTTCCATCAAGCCGACAGTCATGGTAAGAGTCGATGCAGTGAATATCCCATCTGCGAAAGAAGAGTCATGTCAGCAGATTCGTGTTGGTCGCAAAGCACAGAAAGTAAATTGTGAAAGTAGAACAGAGACAAACGAAGATGCAGGCATCTGCGTCGCTCCTTCCCAAAGCTACAGACAAAGTACCCACTCTCCAAACAGCAGGAACAACCCGCCAAGAAAGCTTAGCCATTCACCACGTGCAATGAAATCAGAAGACAGATGAGATCGGGCAGAACAGGATATGCAAAGCACATATGTACAGAACTGAAGGATCTAAAGCAATGCGGAGCGGTAAGATAGGCGCTGCAATTCCCTCGCTAGCTAACCTAAAAGAAACTACAAACCAAAGAACAGCAACGAAACGCGTTTCGCAAGGCGAACTCATCTTTCTTTCTTGCCCGCTTACAGAGAAGTGGTGGATATCTTTCTTTGTCGCACTCATCACACCATAGCATGTCGTGGAGGTAAGGTTTGGAAAACAAACAAGGTTTGGTCTTTTCTCTTCGCATATGTTCAAAGAATCGCATCGCCAGGGAATCCTGCCCTGCTTTGCCTGATCTCCCATGTTCCTCCTCTCGCTTCGGGCGACAGCGGCGCACGCCGACCCTACTCTCGCGCCTCGTACCAAAATCAAAAAAGCCGTATGCAAAAATGCAAAGCGAATGCCACAGGGATGGTTGCCTTCCCGCGTCAGTCTAAAAGAACTCCCTCGCCGTGAAAATGCCGCCCAAGTGTACGTCTAGATACAACTGAATGCCAAAGCATGTTGCTGCTCTAGTGCATGTGGTGGTGCTGGTGCTTCTCGAGGTGGCGCTTGTGGTAGGAGCCTGGTGTTGCCTGGGCGGTTGCGGTGACGGTGACGTCGGTCTCCTCGATGACCATCTCGATGACCTCGTTGCCCTTGGTGATGTAGGTGGTGCTTGCACCAGAACCGGAGGTGCTGGCTGGGGAGTAGGCCGGAGCGGAGGTGGTCTCAGCAGAGGTGGCCTCTGGCTTGAGGATGGAGGACGCGGCATAGGCAGGGATGTTGGCAGCCTTGGAGGCCGCGGCTGGGAGGTTGTCACCCAGACCGGCAGAGCTGCTCGCAGAGTCGGATGGCGAGTAAGTCGGGGCGGTGCGAGAGTAGCTTGCGGGAGTCGAGGTCTTGGCAATCGAGGTGGTGGCTTGACCATTGCGACCAGCGACTGGGTACTTGGTGGCAGGCTCAGGGCCGTACTGGATTGGGACATCGACAGGGAGACCTTGACGGGGACCGTGGCAGTCATCGTTCTTGAGGACCTCTGGAGTCTGGAAAGTGCACTGCTGGCATTCGGCATCCTTCTGGATGTTGAACAGCGGGCAGTCGGAGATCTCACCGGATGGGTTCTTGCAAGTGTCGAGAGCTTGCTGCAGGAAGTCCGAGGACTCCCAGCCCATGATAAAGTCACCGTGGTAGCTGGTACCGACTGGGTCACCGGTAGAGAGCACGAACTCACCATCCTCGCCGGCAAACTGGTTAGTGGCCCAGATGGTCTCGAAGAAGAGGAATGGGTAGTGGACGTCGAAGCCGTCTGGGCAGTTGCCCTCCTTCACCAAGCTTGGGTAGGCAACGTGCGAGCGGTGGTCAGGGGAGTCGAGAACACCCTTCTTTCCGCAAGATGGGAATGCAAGCTCGAGGCGGAGACCGTCCTTGCAGTTCGCGTCCATGTCGTCCTTGTCAGGGAAGGTGTGGCGGTAGAGGGATGCCTCGGGGGTTTTGGCGTAGTTCAAGCAGTTGAACCCAAGAGCACGCTGCTGCAAGAAGTACTGATCGGTTGGGTCAGTTGGCCAGGAGCTCAGAGGAGCGTCTGGCTTGGGACCGGTGAAGTTGCGGTAAGATGGGTTTCCGGCAATCATCGCAAAGCCCTCGGGGAAAGCCTGAACGTCCTCAAGGTAGTAGAGGTAGTAGCTGTAAAGCTTGTCAGTGACTCGTCGCGTGTTCTTCACGTCGGAGACCTTACGCAAGCATGCCGCCAACCTGCGGAACCATAACATTGGTGCCATTGCTGTACTGGAAGTGCACTGAAGGAGTCCAGTAGGCAGAGTGGTCCTGAGTGACCTCACACGAAGTGCAGGTGTCATCGGCAGTGAGTGCCTTGAAGTCGGTGGTCATACCGAATGCTGTTCAGATCCATCAGCCATCAACTTCACATGCCAACCTTTGCTTCTGATGCTTACCTCCACCTCCATGGATAGCGTGCACGTGGTCAGAGATCTCTCCGGGGTCGACGAGAGGGTCAATGCGACCGTACCCGGTGACGGAACGGCATGGCATACGCCAGAAAGCAGAAACGCTGCCCGCGTACGCGAGAGCGGTGGATGCAATTGCGACGGACTTCATGGTGACGAGCGACCGGCGCAGAGAATGATGCTGCTGGAAGATGCGGTTCGCAGTGCGACGCAGTCGCCAAAACAGTCAAACGAAGGACCGATCAACGGAGAGTTGTCGCGAAGTTCGCCTGGGCGCCCGCGGCGGCGATGTTATGTCGAAGTATGTGCAGGTGTGTGGAAGTCGGAGTCTGGGGCAAGCTCGAGCTGTCGAAATGCGCGTGTCTTGTGGTTGTGTACCGCAGCGGCTCGTGGAGGTATGTGCCTTGCGTGAGGTTTCGGTCCAGGGGGCGAAGCGGCGTTTGTCGTGCGTTTGTCGGCGGCGTATTGTCGATTCGAGTATAAACAAATGAATGGAACGGCGCGGTGGTGAAGCGCTGGGCTGCGGCCGGGCGTCTGATGGTTGAAGGAGCGTCGAGGTGGTGAAGGAGTGACTGAGAATCGGTAGAAACGCGAGAGTCGACTTGGCGGAATCGAGGAGCGCAACGGCGAAAGGAGGGAGTTGGCAGATGAAAGATGTGTGAGGTTGGGAGGAATGCACCAGCGGACGCTAAAACGGACACTAGGCGGGTGCCTGCAGTAGCGCCCCCTGCTCCAAATTAGACTCCGGCAGCCGAAGTGCTGCCTCTGCCACTGGCCCTGAAGTCGTCGTGCAGCAGCTCCTGGTCGACCAACGTCAAGTGCGACACTCCAAACATCCCGTTTTCTCGGCGTCCACTCGTCGCAAAACACTCCCACACCGAAAGTGAGTGCAGAGGAGCATCGACGCGCCGGAACCGACTCCTCGGAGCACGGCATCCACAGAGTTCAATCTCCCAACGATCAACGGGATGTCTCCATTTTCAGCTACCGATCCTAATCAAACTTCCATCACAGGGGGCGAAATACCGCTGGGAGGTCCGCGCGCCACGACGGTTGCTGCGCCGTTCTCGTGGTCACCATGTCCGCTGCGTCATATCCTCGTCGCCTCAAAAGCTTGGCCCGTCTCTCTCCCAAAGACGCGTCTCCCCGGGCGTTCTCTGAGATGAAAAGCGCGCCAGCTCGTAGCACTGCCATCGCACGTGATGCCGTCTCACACCTCCGAAAGGCCGCCCAGATTTGGCCCAGACAGCGCAAGAAACGCCGCGACGAAGTGGTGATTGCGATGCCAGCATCTGAGTCCGACAAGACAACCCGGCGCACCATTCCCTCCGCCGGCGGTCAATTCTTTGCGACCGAACATTTAGAGCGGGAATGCGCATCCGAAGCTCGGCCCAACAATGAACGCCTGCAGCATTCTGCAACACTTCTGGACCGGACTCCGGCATAAGTAATAATTGCTGCAATGATCAATCGTGCGAGATGCTAAAAACCACCATGATGCCACGTGCGCTCCCTACTTTTGCGGAGAAAGATTGGCTTTTGCTTCATGCAAGGGCACCGTGGTGAAGGTTGTTCAGGCACCAATTGTCGCACACTCAAGTCAGACAGTACTCAGGGAGCGGCTGGAATCATGCGGTGGCGGTGTGCTGTGGATGTCGAGTAGTGTGTCCGTTCTCCTGTTTGAAGCTGCAGTGCCGCTGTCTGGTCTGCACGCCGCTCGTTTTGTTCGGCTGCAGTGGTCCACCTTGGTGCCACACTGCCACACAGCAGCGAGCTAGGAGGTACTGCCTGGAAGCAGCCACTGAGCTTGGTCTCGTCGTGCTGCAAGCGACCACTCAGTCGATCTTTCATCCTCTTGCCCTGTTGCGGGCATCAAGGATTTGCCCGAAATTTGCGATTGTCCATCATGAACAGTCCAGACCAGCAAACCAGCACCTCGAGTTTGTCGCCGCGCGTCAGGAAGCTGATCTTCAAGTATGTGCAAGCCAGTCGCACGGCCAACATGAAGTTCATCAAACGCCGTATACCTGCAACACATGTTCGCCGATCATGCCCGGGGGATCTCGAGGCCAAGCTCATCTCGAAAAGCTTTTTACGCAATTGACCACATCTGAAAGAGGACCGTGAGCCAGCCTGCGACAGTGAAGATGACGAGACGATTCGAAAGCGCTCTGTCGATGACACCGTCCGAAGCGGTAGTAGCAGTGGTCGCAGTCGTCACTCCCGGCAGCTCGCTGTACGTGAGTGTCGAGTACGTGGTCATGGCCGCTGTCAGAGATGTTGACTCCTTCCCATCCAGAATGCTTGTGCCCACTTGCGTCAAGACCGTCTTGCTCATCGAGAACGTGTGGTTCTTCCCGCCGACTTGAACAAAGCCTTGCGGCACGGCGCTCAAGGTCATACCCGACAACCTCCAGAGCGAGTTTCTTGAGGTGAAAGTGGCCATGTCGTTGAGAACCAGGTTTCCTGAGGTTTGAAGTAGCTCGAGAGTCGGGTTTCCCTCTGTCTGGGTGACGACTCCAATTCTTCCAGAAACCGTCCTCGTGGCTTCTGATGAATCTTCGCTGTTCGGTGTCATGGCGAGTCCCTCGCTGTTCAAACTGACCATGCCACCAGGGAGGCTAGCCGCATGACCGGCAGAGACCGTAGTCTCTCCAATGGCCGCTTCATTTGGTCCCGCGGTCTGGATTGCCGTATAGGTGTGCTCTCCAAAGGTGAAGACGAGTCGCGGCACCGAAGGCGCAAGGGTCGGCGCAGGGCTAG
Organism: Phaeophleospora eucalypticola; assembly: GCA_022814565.1. Lineage (NCBI taxonomy): Eukaryota > Fungi > Ascomycota > Dothideomycetes > Mycosphaerellales > Mycosphaerellaceae > Phaeophleospora > Phaeophleospora eucalypticola. The sequence goes on from JAKLNG010000015.1 coordinate 631,234, forward strand.
CGCCTTCTTCCACAGCTGATGCAGTTCGGCTTGGCGATTCCATGGTTGGCAGTCCAAAACCGTCAGTTGAAGTCGGAGCAGCCTGATCTGATCCTGTTGGTAAGTCTGACCAATAGACACCGTCTGATTTCATGGTCATCAACTGGCCATAGATTGTCTTTGCGTCACCACCGAATGTCAAGACTTCTCCCGCTATGCTGGCAACACGTTCCGTAGAAGAAGTCCGTACCTTAGGAGGTCCGTTGGCCTCACTCTCTGTCTTGGCCTGATCAGGTTTCGATGAAGCTCGGCAGGTCTGCTCCTCGGTCGCGACACCTTGCTGTGCGGGATCAATTGCGCTCCCAGAAGCCTTCGCCTCACCATCTGCGCTCGCAATTAGTCTCTCGCTCTTCTGCGGAGCACTTCCAGTTCCGCTTTGTTCCACAGCTCCGACAAGAGCGCTGCTCCCAGCACCTTGGTTCGAATGGGTATCCTGAGGCCCGGCTCCAGTGCTGGGATCTTGGTGGGTAGCAGTGCCTGCAGCTGTCTGCGTTGGACCTGCGCTACCCACATCGGAATCAATTTGAGGGATTGAGACTGTGGGCTGTGATTCAGGACCCTCTGCAGGGTCGCTGATACTAGCCAGCTGATGCTCAGTCTTCGGCGCATCGCTATCTGCTGAAGGTGTAGCTGCATCCGATGGCATCGAGTTACCTGGTGGGTTGGCTGGAGTGTTGGAAGACCCATCTGATACAGTACCAGTGTGCGCAAGGTTTGAGTGATCGGAAGCGACTGGTGGATTGGGATGCACCTGGATGGCAATGCTCGAGCTGTCTGTAGAGTCCACAGGCGCACTAGGCACCGCTGGTTGTGAGCTTTGAGGAAGGGGCGCGCTTGGATCGCCGACACCAGGTAACGCAGACTCGGTTGCCTGCGGTTCTGTTGATGCTATCGTTGTGAAATGTGCCGGAGCAGGTGAGCTTGTTTGCTTCGCAGGCGACAGGATGCTTGACTGCGGCTCCGCGGCGGTAGCCACCCCATCGGAAGCAGGCATAGTCGCTTGAGCCTCGACTTCAGCAGGATGCAAAGCCTTCGGCGGATCATACAAGCCTTGCCAGTCCAGCTCACAGTCTTTCCATGCCGGATCGAGGTTCCTGATTTGCGGCGGTACTTCCAGCAAAGGGTTGTAATCATCCAGAACGATCGTGCATTTCTGAAATGGCCCGTTTTGACATTTCGGCTGAGCCATGTACGCGCTTGCAGGGACGGGAAAGTTCAAGTCTGCAAGATTGAAGCTCGAGGCGATCAAATAAGGAGACGAGTGGAACGGGTCGAGGTTGTTCGTGCTGTACATTGTTCCCCAAATCATGTTGACGGTGCTTAGACTCTTAGGGTCCATGGCAAGAATGGCTCCAGGATAGCGACCACCAACTTGATTTCCGCAGGCGTCGTTGGCATAGGCGGTATTGAAAGAGATGTAGACGCTCCCGGAAGTGAGAGTGGTATTATCGAAGACAGCAGTCTCCGGTGAATTGGAGGTCTTGGTCGCAGGCGCGGCGGTGAGATTTCCTGGCGATGCTGTCCTGCTCACGGGGAAGTAGAGCAATTGTACAGTGCCGCCTGAGACAGTGCATTTCTTGCAATCTGCTGAGGTCTTGCAGTCGGTCCAAGACTTGGGCGAGCATGAAGGTGAGGGCTCTGAGAACGGCCACGAGTAAAGCTCCGTTGAGGTGACCAAGAAGTCAGGCGCTGTCGAAACAGAGACAATTGAGCCCGAGCCGCCTACCGCATATGGCGAGCTCAGCACCATAGTCTCTATCTCTGGTTGATGGTGTATCGAAATCTGCACTTCTCGGTCAGCGACCTTGTCTATGCCAGTACACTCGAGTCGGTGCCGCTCATACCATTGCAGTCGTTCTACCACCAATCACTGTAGACACGGTGTGCGTGACGTCTGTAGAGTGCATTCCAAATTCAAGCCACCGATTGATCGTGGTCAATGTCGTCTCGTAGCCCGTGCTGTACTCCCAGAACGTCCAGATTCGGTCTGTGTGAGTTGAGACAACCCTGCTCACAATGCTTCCACGTCCGCTGAGATACTTTGAATTCATGGAAGTCTGATAAGCGGCACTAGCGCTACTCCACGAGCTGTGTAGCGTTGCACAGCTACTGGCTACATTGAAGCATCCAGTCAAGCAGCTGCGAGCTTCTTCGTGCGGCGCGGTTGGGCAAGCAGTTCGATAGGTGGTGTTTCCGAAGAAGCCAAGCCCGTGAGGATTAGATGAGGCATAGGACTCAACTGCCGAGAAGTAGTTGTACTCTGCTGTCGCAGTCGATGTAGGATCGGGCGATTGACTGCTCGAGAGCACCTGTGCAGCGTTGATGGACGATGGGTAAGTCGTGCTTGCATTGAACCAGCTTGCAGCGCAGGTACTTTTGGTCCAGAGCGCCAAGTAGAGACAAAGCAAAGACATTAAATTAGGTATCCGCGTATGGTGAATTGCAGAGGAAGCCATGTTGGTCGCGGCCACAACAAATGAGCCTCCAGAGGAATGGCGAGTAGAAAGATGCCATCCTGCCGCGGCCAACAACTTGCTCTCATATGAGGCATTGGCATTTCAGCTCTACGCGCTGCTGTGCCGCTCAAGAGCAGTAGTCTACAATAGTCAGTAGTCGGTAGTAGTCGGGGAAATGTTAACCTCGCTGTAGCCGCCCAGACAGGCATGGAGCTCCACCTGGGCGCCAAATATAGGAACGGCAGGGCAACATTGACATCTTTGCGAGCGACGGCGCCGTGAGATTTACTGAATTGCGGGTCTCAGCGGTCTCTGAGATGTGACGAAGAGCATTGGTGTCGATGTTGAAGTTGTGAAGGACAAGAGGGAAGAGAAGAAGAAAGAGGTGAGGTGATTTCCAGGCAACGACGCGTTGTGATTGGTCAGCACAGTCAGCAGGACCCACATCTCCTCTTTCCGCTTCCAAGTTGTCCCTCCCACTCTTTCCTCCCATGCTCTTTCTTTCATCCGCAACCATCCATCGACATTGAGACTCTTCCTCATCGCAACAACGCAATGCATCTCAGAAGGTGGTTTTGAGCTTCAAGACGATCTTGTGTTGGCTAGGCTATCGTCGAGAAGGCTCGCCGCCTTATTTCGAATCCTCGAATCAATGCTCTCTCATTGATTTGACGTGCTGGCTACAGATTCTGATACAGCCTCTTGAGACGTAGACCTTTCATCTCGGTGCCGAGAATATTGGCCAAAGCGAGTCCAATGGCCAGCCAGGCGATGAAATGTGAGGGTCTGGACAGATTCAGGTCGACATGTCTCCTGGCACTTATCCTTCATCCTGTTAGGCCGCCCTCCGTATCTTGCCCTCACACGGCTCAAAAAATAACTTGAAGGATCTCAGCTTCCAATGCGAGGCCAATGAACGATCGAATCGAGCGGCCGGGCGTCGCCAGCAACAAAGGCAATATGTTGCGTTGCTCGCAGCTAACAGATTCAGTTGATCCTCTTTAGGAAGCTGCTCAACTCAGCCCTTCAAGACAATTCTGCCGGCCCTCGATTGATCTTACTTCTACCGCACTTATTTGTGTCCATTTGAATACTGTTTCTCAATTCAATCTATCCCATTGCAAGATGGCGCCGCACAGCAATCGTGACGCAGAAGGTCTGCAGCCTGTTGAGAACCACGACTTTCCTGAAGTCGTACCTGGACAGGACCTGCGACCTGCTTCGGCGCGTCGATCATCTCTTTCGCAACCTGAGGTCTACGCTCCAGAGACTCAACAGCTGCATTCCTTCCCCTCCCAAGTCAACAAAACGGGATTTGCGCATGGAGTCGTTGGATCCGACGGAAGGCCGCTTTCTGAGGATCAATCCATACAAAACTCGAGTCCACCACACTACGACTTTCCCAGTGAAAACGCTACAGAGGGGCAGCAGAAGTCTAAGCAGCGGCATGTGTGTGGCATGCGACGAAAGGTATTCATTTGGGTGGCAGCCATCATTTCGACCCTGGTCATACTTGCTGTGGTTTTGGGAGCAGCCTTAGGCGCGACGCTTGGCGGCGGTGGATCGTGAGTTGTGGCAGACAATTTGTGCGCGCATTGACATACAAAGTATTACGGTCCAAAGAAAGACAGTCCTGACCAGTCTGGATCAACCTCTTCTCGATTCCAAGCGATGGACAAGACTGGTATGACTTTGCTCAGCCCGCCTGGCTCAGACACGCTCTATGCATACTACATCGATGACAACAGTACGATGGTCGAGTTATCTTACGATGATGGCTCTTGGAGCAAGAACTACACACAGTCACCAATGACCAGTAACGTCACAACGCTGTCGAGTAATTCCACAACCCCAATCGCGGCGGTAGCTTATACGCTGTCTGGAAATACTGCATACGTAAGGTTGCACTGGTACCTTTTTGAAAAGAATGCTAAGTGATACGACAGCGACAAGTCTTCTGGCTCGACAGTCAAGGGCTAGTGACCACATCCAACACAACTGGCAGCACTTGGTCGGAACCATATAATCTAGTTTCCAATCTCTCGGCGATACCTGATGCAACAGCGCTTAGTACAGTAGCAGCAACCGCATCCAACGGCTTGAATGGGATTCGCGTGTACTTTGGATCCTCAGACAACCTTATTCAAGAGATTGGATGCGATTTCAAAGAGTCATCGCCATACCCTGCCTGGCATATCTGGGGAAACTTTCCAGGCAGCGACGCGAAATCCGGCGTCAGCTCGGTTGTTGTTAACAGCATGAAACATTTGTATTTCCGCAACTCTTCGACGAGTCGGCTCCAGCAATGGACGTGGGACTATGTCAACATATCGGTCTGGAACATCGGCGCCAGCTCCACCCCCGATGGTGGAGTCGCCGAAGGTGGCGCGATCGCAGCGACAACAGATGGACAGAACACGGACTATATATTCTACCATCGTGCTTCGGACAAGCAGACCGTTGAAGCTATGTATACTGGCACTGGGACGGACATGCAAGCTGCTTCGACAAATGTCGCATCTATTGAAGCTGCTCCAGTCGGATACAGTCTCGCGGCCGCATACTCGAACGGGGCTATTGTAATGAACCAGAACAGCACGTCTCCAGGAGACTTGCTTTTCTCATCCGTTGGCAGGAACGGCCAATCTCAAGGATATATCACGAACATAGGAAACTCATGATGCAGCTCAGATCTTACAAGAACATTGGAGATGTGATGTCTTACAGCGAGGTGGAGAGAGAGCTCAAAATTCATCGTATGCGCATGCTGCACTCAGCCCTACCTTTTCAGAGTTCACCACTTCGCCCATGGACGAGAAACAGAGGTCAAAACATCAGCACGAGGCCCTCGTAATGGAATCTAATCGATTCGTTGGCATGTGCAGCACGCTAGCGGAAGTGCTGCAAATGCCGGTCGCCAGGTGAACATCCTGGCTAGTGTTGAATCAGTCCCGGCTCCAATACGAGGCAACTCGAGCTCCTCATTTTCGCCTCCATGGACCATTAAGGCACCTGAAGCCGACATCATGAGAGAGCAATAGCCTACAAAATCAAACATCATCTATTTCGCATCTTCAATACAAGTCTTCTGCCGCACTTCACAGCTCGGTCGTTTGAGAACCCCAGTGCGCCAAGAGAATTTGACAGCTTCAGGCGTTTCAGACATAGGCGAAGGCTCAACCAGCTCCCTATTTCAATCTACTAGAAGCAGCAAAATCTATTCGGCGTCCGGACTTCAAAGGCATCGTTTAGTTGCCATGATCTCTTCTATATATGTAGCTATGTGCTGCTTCGCAAAAATGAGATGAGTTACGCTTCCATTCTTTTCTTCTCTCACCAAAAGTCGCTCTTTCAAACCAAAAACTGCCCAAGATGGCATCACGATCCCTCTTCTTCCTTACCTCTGCTGCAGCGCTGGTCGCTGCGGCTGACCCTTCAATCAAAATGAAAACTTACGTCGATGCTCTCACGCTGGAGAACGACTTCAATCCTGTGATTGAAGCCTACTGGACCGGACTCCCTCACCACCGCCGCACACCCTTTGCTCTCTCTCCAGATGGCAAGACTGGCTTCCTGGCGTACCTCGACAGCAGCGGCTCTGGTGTGCACGTCCAACACATCGACCCTTCGACTTTCACCGCTACTGGTACTTCCGTGTCTGTTGCCGACGTCAAAGAGGCTGGAGGACTCGTTGCCCACAACGATGGCTTTGCGCTCCTAGGAAACGTGCCGATGGCTTCCACAGTTGAGAATGCACCGCCGAGCGATACACCTGTGCCTGCGATCTACCGGTACACCGGAGGAGAGCAGACGTTCAAGACCTTCGTCGGTGGTCCTGGTGTGCATGAGTCGGAAGGCCTTTCCGCTTCGCCGGACATGAATGGCGACTTGGTCTGGTCGGAGGATGCGCAGATGTACGGTGCGTACTTTGTTGTTACCGATTACTCTGGCGATGCTTCAGGGCATTTTGGAGACAGCATCGAGTATGTGAACAGCAACGGAACGCTGGAAACGATCGACGGCGCTTCCATGGCGTGGGGCTGCTCGCACAACACCGGCATTGCTTTTGAAGCGGCCGACTCTGTTCCTTTCGCGAGCATCTGCGCTGAGGACCAGGGAGCCATCTGGCTTAACACCGGCAACACCGGCATGATGAATGTAAGTCAAGCAGGCCCTTCATTCATTCCATACTCGCATTGACCTTCCCTCTCCAGTCCGGCATCAAGCTCTCCAACGAAAACACCACCAACGGCGCCGGCGGCGAAAGCCTCGGCGGCATGTCTGGCTCCTACTCCAGTCTGGCTCGCTTCCTCAACTCCACGCAATACATCTTCACCTGGGTCTCGCGAGGCGCCGTCGAACTGTCCGAGAATACCTGGACGGGAGAAGGCTACACCGCTGCCGCGAACCGCACCAACGGCCGCCGCGTCGCGATGGCCATGCTCAACGACAAGACTACCAAAGCTACAGCGCAAGCTTCCTCTGAAGTTGGTGCTGCCGGTGATAGCCAGGTCAACTGGATCACGGAGGAGATCGGTGCAGACCGCAGCAATGCGCACGTAGCCGTGTTCGATGATACTCATGCGCTTATCAGCTGGGAGCAGATCGATGAGCCGAGCTGCGATTTCATCGCGATGGGATGCAGTGGCACCTTCTCTGGTTCTTACTTCCAGCTTGTCAACACTTCGGGACAGAAGATAGGGGAGCCGATCGTCAGCAACAACACGTATGTTGCCGGCGACATGGTGACGATGGAGGACGGAAGAATCTGCTGGCCATATGTGAACATGGAGTGGAAGTTGGATGCTCCAGTCATGAGCTTGCCGGACAGCACGACAAAGAAGATGAGCTTTGCTTGTATGAGCTTGGTTTGAAGAGGTGGCTGAAGTGCTTCGAATCAGGTCTTCTTCGATCGGCGCAACGTGAAGCTTTAGGAGGATAAAATCCAGAGGTGCTCATGTGCGTCTGCTCATGTATTTTGTCCGAGGCGCACGATTATCTTCGGAATCACTGTTTCGAGTGTTTATAATGATTCGCGGTGATCAGGAACGCTGCTCCTCAAGTCCGTTGTAAACCTACCTATACTTGCGTGAACACACTCATGATCGAAGGAGGCAACGACACTAATCCAGGCAAAACAAACTTACTTGCATTGCATCCAAAAGGGTATCACCATGTACCGTTATTCCCCATGTCACTCCAGTTTCCAAGTTCCTGATACGGGAGAAGCTCTGATTGCCCTGCTGTCTTCCTCAGCATTGTATTTCCGTCCGATTGCGTTCATTCCCAATATCCCTTCATGTAGTCATTCTTCCCATAATCCTCAACCTCTAATGATGCCCCATCGTCCCATACCCCTGCCCACCAGTCTGGATATTCTGCGAATACACGCCCGGCGCCGGACGATCGTCGCGGTAGCCCTGTTCGATCTGCTCTTTGCGGTTGTAGTAGACGTAGAGGAGGTAGAAAGCGTGAACTAGAACCCAAACGTCAGTATTCCGTTTCCTTTGCTGAGGGCAATGCGACTCACTGTGTCCGGGCAGGTATCCGAGGATCGTTAGGCAGATGTTGATCAGAAGGTCGGCACCGCAGCCGGCGACGATGAAGACGGCGACGGGAGGAACTATTGCGCTGAGTTAGTTTTTTGGCCATAGAATCAAATAGGAATAGAGAGCATACGGAAGATAGCGATAATCACCAGCAGGATCGCGGAGATCATCGTGAAGGTTGGCGCGTGTCGCGTGCTCGTTTCGGTTTGGAAGCTTGTTTGGTGCTGTCTTGAGGTGGTTTGAATATTAACCCAGCTTGAGATGAATCGCCTGAGCGTTGATGTTGTAGAATATGGGTAGCTTTTATGTTGTGCGAGCAGAAATGGAGAAGCAAGAGCTGGAGGATCGCATCTTGGAAGCGCGAGGCTGGACAAGGTGACGTGACGTGCCCGCGGTAAAGTGTGGCGCTGTGTGGCGTTGAGTGGCGGTGCTTTCACGTGATATGCTGCGTCGGGGACGCCGAGCTGGTCAGGATCGCGTTCGCAGTTTTCAGTCTTCTATTATCGCATGCCAGAATTGATCAAGTCAAGAGATATCGTGCGAGCCATGGACCAAACATTGAAGTCATGCACTACTAGCTCGCGAAAGACTAGTGAGCCAGGGGCACGGGATCAAACGTCTCTATCAATGCTACAAGACCCTCAATACCGACAAGATAGGCCCTCAATGCTCACCAATCTTCCTCAGAAGAATCATGACTTCCCCTATACCGCTCAAAATACAATTGCGACGTGGCAGCCTCGCTCCGAGCATCACGCCCCTGAGATCGCTCTTCGTCGGATGCAGTCCCATCATACTGCGGCACATTACTCCACACATTTCTGCCTTCCTCCATCGCGGCTGTAATTTTCTCGCTCGAGCTTCGAGAAGCACCTGAGCCATGTTCAGAGTTTCCGAGGTGGGAGCTTCGTTGGTTCCAATCGGATGCAGAGCGGGTATGGCTGTGAACACCGCGACGATTGCTCTGCTGGGAGGAAGCGTGACTGGAAGAAAGATGGGATCTTCGATGCTCTGAGGTGTGGTGAGATCCATCAGAAATGGCATTCACCCTGCTGTGCCGGCTGCTTTGATGGCTGCTTTGATGGCTGCTGCGTTCGCTTTCACGCGCACTGTGTTCGTCTTGTTCATTCCGCCTGTCGCTCCTCGACGTCGCTACGTTGCTGGCAAGACAGCTGTGGTTACGAAAGCTCGAGCTACCGTGAGAGCCCTGGGAGACACTTTTGCTGTCGCTCTGCCGGGAGTGGCGACTGCTGCTGGCTCGGCTTGCATGCTCCGGTCTACCGCTATGTTGACTCGATCTCTCGCTCCTTGCGGTGGCCGTCTTACTCGCAGACCGAGATCGTTCATGACGGCCAGAGCTATGGCGGGAGGTCTGAGAGGACGTCTCGACTTGACCGAGCCTGCTACTCCGATGCTCGCTGTGTGAAGTCCCGCGATTCTCGCCCCAGTCGTACTGCTGTTGATGGCGGGAGCTGTGTCTAGACAGTCCAGAGACTTTCCGATGACTGCTATGCTCCGATTCAACGGTTGGAGCATGATAGCTTGCAGTACCGAGCGCAGAGCCTTCAGCTTCAGAAGCGTCTGGTTCGAGCTCAGATTGACGCTTCTCTTCTCCACGCCACCCAGTAAACATGTACCGACGATCGGCAAGTTTCGCAGTCCTGCCATGACTGCTCTCAGTATGAGAGAAATTCCGATGCATTCTCATACCTCGCTCTTGCATATCTCTCCACTCCTCGTATGTCATCGTCGCTCCTTGCGGGAATGCCTCGCTCGGAAGGACGATCTTTGATTGTGGTGGAGAAGCGAGTTCGGTTGGTGAGCGACTCAATGGATGAGGCGAGATCCAGCCTTTTCCTGCAAACACAGTCGGGGGTCGCACGTAGGGCTCTTCGGCTCGTTCATCTGACGTACTCCCCACTTCTGCAGCATTGAACGCCGGGAATGGTGCTCGAGATGCAGATGCGTGAGAGTTGCTGTTGCTGTTCCTGTTCCAGGAGCCTTGAGCAGAGACTGGTCGACTTGGAGAGGCGGATGAGGCCTGTCGAGAATGATGACTTCGAAGGTCCGAGCGTACTGTCTGTGCCGTGAGATGCTCACTGTGTTGACTAGATCGCGAAGAGGCCTTTGAAAGAACATCTGATAGCCGCTGCGACCGAACGTCGAATGCGTTGCCAGTGGCCCAGTCATGTGTCGAAGGCACTCGGAAGCTGTCTTCGCCTCCGTGCTCCTTTGATTCGTGCTGTGTTGTCTCTTTGAACATCAAAGGACAGGGTGTCTTGATGGTGTCTGCGCCTTGGACTTCCTGAAAGGCAAAATCTTCAACTACTCGACTGCGGCGACTGTGATGACTATGACCTTGCGCTGAGAAAGTCGCGCGAGCTTGTTCAACGGAGTGATCAGACCGGGCTGGCAACAAGCTTTGATTCCCGAGAGGTGAGTTTGAATCCTTTGAAGACCTTTCCTTTGATCGGTGAGAGGCTGGCCAGTGAGCAGAAGCTTGCTCTTGTGGCTTAAGTTCTACCCACTCATCCTCTCCGGCCAGATTGCTACGCCTTGGGGCCACTGGGGAGCCATTAAAGAGATTCTTACCCGGAGCATTGCTTGCCCATCCATTCGCTTCTGCGACTGGTTTACCATTTCGGGAAGCAAGTGATGCTCTGGACTTGCTATCCACAGATGCGGTCTCATGCCACAAGCGCTCTGCGAGCTGTTCATCCGTAATCGAAACTGCTCTGCTTTGGGACTTCGATTGCGACCGTACGGAAACTGACTTGATGATGGCTGGCATCTGAATCCAGCCATTCTGAGGCTCCTGCAGAGAAACGCCATCAAAGTGATTCGCTGACCTCCGGCTCCCAGCAGATGTGACTCGGGAGCCTACCTTTGCGCTAGATTTTCGAGACCGAGGCGTAGACTCCCTCACTTCTTCGAAACCTTGCATCGAAGGCGATTTCGGTTTGACTTTCGACCTTGCCTTTTGAGAGCTGTGGATGGAAGGCTCGTAGAAGCCTCGCCCGATCTCTTCAAAGCCCACAAATGAAGAGGCCTTTTGTAAAGGCGACTTGGAGACCCTGTCCCCTTTCCTCGAAGCGCGGGATGGCGGAGCAGACTCGACTGTAGGCTGAAAGGCCCTGTGGCTTTCTTTGGCTTCCGAGTGAGAGTGCACTGGTGCGTCGAAGACTCCTTCCCAGCCAACATTAGAGAACTTCTCAGAATGCTTAGACGGAGACTTGCTCTGCTTCTCCGTGATCTCCTCTGGAAGAGCACCAGACATGAAAGCTCCAGCTGCTTCTGCAGCATCCTCCTCCCTCTTTTGCTCTTGCTTGTTCTTCTTTTTTTGCTGCTTCTTGGATAGGGTCGGCGCAGGCTCTTCGAAAGGCTCGTCCTGACGCTCATGCTGCGCAGCCGCTTCAGGTTCTCTACTGCGGTTTTGATTCTGCTGCTCCTTGCCCTTCTTCATTTTTTTCTTCTGCTTCTTCGACAACTTTGGCTCTGCTTCTTTCGGCGGCTCCTGGATCTGCTCGAACCCTTGCGCACGGGAGCCAGGTAGTGACTCCTCAATCACTAGCGGAAGATTCGGCATCTCGACGAAAGTCTCTTCGCCATTCTTGCCCACAACTCGGACTGACTTGTTGCTGTGGATGCTGGCAACAGTGGATGCTGCCTCAGGAGCTCCTTCGGCGGGTTTAGCTGAGCTTTGCTTGGCTGCTTTCTTCTTCTTAGGGGGCTTCTCAGTGTGGATCACAGGCCTCTCATCTTGCACGGTATGTGCCTCATCTCCAGGCTCTCGCGAAATGCCCTTCGGGAGAAAGAAGCCTCGATGCATCTGCGGCTCCAGAGCAGGCGTTTCCCTCAGCGCATCATTCGCATCTGTTCCGCTCGAATCATTCTGTTTCCCAATCGCCTCTGCAGATCTCCTTCGATCATCCACCGTGGCTCTGTACAGCTTCATGAGGAGATTGCCATCCAATGGCTCCTTCCGGGCCTCGCTTCGTGGTGTTTCGTCGCGGCATCGAGTCTTTGCTGCATCTCGGACGACTGTTGCCGGAACCGGCGAAGATTGTTTTGTGTGGCCACCGCTAAATATTCTCCGTTCATCCGCTGCTTCCGCTCTTCCTTCGAGAGCGAACTGCCAGACCGTGGGGCACCTGTCGTCGATGAAAGATCCCATCTCGTTAACAGCGATAAATAGTCTCTCATAAGAGCTCTCCTGCTCGAAATCTTCCCATGAAGCAGACAGAGTGTGTAACTGTCGGAAGTTGAAGGCAGAGAAGTTGAGGTTCAGCTCGTGAAGCGAGACGTAGAGGTTCCCGTATGGAAGAGGAAGGCGCGACCGATTTGAGTATTTCGAGGGAAGGCGTCGTGGCTGATGCAGGTCCGCTAGTACTTCGCAGGCTTCAAACAAGGACTCGAGGAGAGGAGGTTGCTGCAAGGCTTCGGATTTCGATTTGTGTCGGTTGCTGCGGTGACGTGACTTTGAGGGCTTGTAGGGGCGGCGGCAAGGTACTCCAATTAGGGTAACATGTCCTAGATGATGGTGGAGCTGGAAATGTTCGAGAAGTCGTAAACGACTTCAAGCATGAAAAGAAAGCCCTTGGATTCGCCAAAGAGCACGTCCCCTGAAGCTTGGACGCAAGCATCACATGCTACAGCTCCACGAAGTCTGTCTGTTACAGCGTACGTTCTTCCATACTTACATACTGGGTATCACAATCATTATCTCGGCCTTCACCACCTCATAGCTTCGCCTTCTCCAACGCCTTCTCCTTCTCCCACTGCTTCTTAATCCACCAACTCCTCACATACGACCACCCCCCACTCATAACCGCCAACGGGGGACAGAGCAACAGCAACCACGCCCACCACTGCGGACTATTCCCCTTCACCTTCGCCATCACGGAATCAATCTGCCTCTTCAAATCCTCCTTATCCCCATCGTTCCACACCACCACGCCTGCCTTCTCCCCTCGCCGCAAACACCTCTCCGCCTTGTCCCTCACATCCCACTGTGCCGCAACACGATTCCGCGCGTCTTCTTCAGACAAATACTCATCCCGTGCTCGGAGACGTGACATTTGGACTTGTGGAGAAGACACCGCGACGACCATGATTGTCCCGCAGAGTGGTTCCCAGCCGGACTCGAAAAGCAGCGGCACGTCCAGCACCACGGCCCAGCAACCTCGCAAATACGCGAAGAGCATCTGACGATACATCTCCGTCCGTACAGCGGGATGGACGATCTTATTCAGCGCCTTGCGGTCTTCATCTCGTCCCTCGCCGAAAACTCTCCTACCCAGAGCGGGACGGTTCAGCGGTCTGCCTTTGCCATTGTGGCCGTGTTCGCCGCCGTTCTCGGGCGTAGGAGGGAGGAGTAAGTCGGGCGTTGAAGGGCCGAAGGTCGATACGATCTTTTTGTAGCCTGAGGTGCCGGGCTCGACGACTTGGCGGGCGATTTTGTCGGCGTCGACGATGGGGAGGTTGTAGGGTGGGGAGGAGAGGATGGAGGAGACGGTGGATTTGCCTGTGGCGATGCTGCCTGTTAGGCCGAGGAGCAGCATCTTCGTTCAAAGTCGAGGATGTGTGAAGTCGAGACGGCGTTCGAAGAGATGTCGTCGATGAAGATAGCTGAGCTAAGGTAGGTAGCTAGCTACGAACGTTTATCCGAGGCCATCGGCATCTGACGGCCGCCCGCCCCACCAAATCCCTGCCAATGTCCAATGTCCCTCCACCTCACCTCCCCTCGACATACCTTATACCTCACCACCACCAACTCCCAGTATACACTCCTCTACCATGCCCTCGCCCGTAACAACCTCCTCCGGCGGCAACCCGCACATAACCTCCCTCTACAACGCCACCTCCCCCTCCGAAGTCCAACGCACCTACGACGCCTGGGCCACCGACTTCGACGCCGACGTCTCCGCCCAAAACTACATCGCACCCACCTACATCGCCAACGCTATCCTCGCGCACCTCCCCAAAAATGCCACCCCCGCCACCCTTAGCATCCTCGACGCAGGCTGCGGCACCGGCCTCTCCGGCGCAGCCCTGCACGCCGCCGGCTTCAAGAGTCTCTCCGGCTGCGACCTCTCCCCCAAAATGCTCGACGTAGCCCGTAAAACGAATTTCTACACCTCTCTCACCACCGCCGACCTATCCCAAAAGATCCCACAATTTTCCGACTCATCTTACGATATCATCACCTGCGTCGGAACGCTCACGCACGGACACGTAGGCCCCGTCCCCGCCATCACAGAGTTCATCCGGATCGTCAAGTCCGGCGGACTCGTGGTGTCGACGGTGCTGGACGATATCTGGGAAAGCCACGGATATGAAGCAGAGTGTGAGCGGTTACGGCAATCAGGGGAACTGGAGATTTTGTCGACGGAGAGTAAACCGTATCGGGAGAAGGCTGGGGTGAGTGCGAGGATTGTCGTGCTGAGAAAGCGGTAGGCGGGGGATTGTTGGGTTTCTGTTTCGTGCTTTCTTGTTGTTTTTTGTTCTTTTTGCGCTTTTCGTGACGTGAGTGATCGCTGTTCAACAAGCGAGGGGATGAGTGATGTTGATGCCAAAGATGACGACGACGATGATGACGATGTACAAGTAGAAGGATACCAGACCCAGGAGCCAGCCCAAAAGCGACTAGAAGAGAGAAGGAAAGCAGACCCAAAAGCAACAGATCGAAAAGCGGACACTAGACCGTGCACCTCAACGCCCACGCACCTGTACAAAACCATAAACAGAATCCAAAAGCGCCAAAAACATTATGAAAAGACCATTCAAACTAAGAATCATCTGTGAAGCAATCTCGATTCTTCATATCGTATCTCACTCAAGCCCAGGCGAAGGGAGACGATCCCTCTCCAGGGCCGACAACAAGGGATATCAAACCAGTTGCTGAACACCTCTAGACGCCATGCAGCAAGCCAAGACAAACCTTGCATCTTTGGCCAATTCCAACCATTTCTTCCGCTTCCTTCCTTTCTATCGCCCTTCGTACCGCACATCCGCACTTGACGTGTTTCGATCCGCTTATTGCACCTGGCTGACAATCTCGCTGGCGCGCGACAGCGACTCGACCATTTGTTGGCATTCTTTTCGTCGTCGGATGGTGTAGTCGCTCTCCTTCAGCAAGTCGTCCAGTTCTTGAGTGCGGTACATCTGCTCGAGCAATTCTCTCTGCATCTCGTCCTTGGTGTGCCTGTGGAATTGTTAGCTCAGATATTCTCAACATGTTCTTGCGTGTACTTACTCGACCAGCTTCAACATGATAGCCTTCGGCACCATATCAATCATCGTCCTCCTCACAATGTTGAAGTACGATGTGATCAAAAGCTTAATGACTTCAACTTCCTGCGTCTCCTTCTCGCTCAGTGTGCCGCTTGCCTTGAGCGTTGGTGGCGGCGGCTCCATTGCAGCCATCTTCTTCTTGTTCTTGCTCGCGAAGAACGATCCGAAGAAGCCAGAACCCTCGCCGTTCATGTCCAAGCTAGGGCTAGCAGAGCGCGGGGGTTGGGCACTCGGAGGCAGCGGCTTCCCTGTCTTAGGATCGACTTGTACCGGCTTCGCTGCGTTGTGCTTCTCGTTGACGATCGCCATGGCTCGGTGTCCGTTAAGGAAGTCAGGGTGACCAGTGTTGACATAGCATGCTTCCATGGCGACAAGGTCCTTGACCAGCTTGTTTGTCGGGTCCATGGCCTTCTTGTAGAAACCAATAACCACGGCGTGCAGCTTCTCCTTGAGCTGGGGATATCTCCGGAACAATGGCTTGTTAACCAATTGTCCCAATATCCGCACAAGCTCGTCGTAGATTAAGCTGACACACTTGAGGGATGGGTCTTCGAGTCTCTTGATTTGTTGCTTGACAATGAGCTCGAACGCGGTTGTTCCAACGAAAAGAGCGGGCGATGAACCGGAAGAGTTGTACAGAATCGTCCGAATATCAATGTCCTTAACCTGGTCGAATGGATCCACAGCCTTGACACCGTTGCTGTAGAGTTCGTGGTACACGAAGGAGATACGGGCACCACCGGAAAGCTCGATCGATGACAGCTCAGCGTTGTGACCCTCCAAGACGGTTCGGTATTCATTCGAGAACTCCGTAATGATGTTCAAAATGATGTTCGCCGGGTTTCCAAGCATGCTGTCGCCAAGCTGTTGGAGCTCTCCGGAGTATTTCTGCAGCGATGCCTGAATGCGCGCCTTGATATCCGGTAGAGTCTGCTTGATATGCATCATGAGGATCAGATTAAGCTTCCGGGCCAAGTACGGCGTTCCGCAGTAAGAAGCCTTGTTTCGGTAGGCTTTGTGATTCTCGAAGAAGTTCTTCTCGTTCTCTAGCGCGTATGAGATGGCCTTCTTGCTCTCAATATCGCGTTGTCCACGGTTCACGACCGGAACGTAACCCAGTCGCAGCGGAATGATGCGACCAGCAAGAATGTCCACTACGTCGGTTCCCTCGTCCATCAAGTCGACCTTGGTGAGCACACCAATTGTTCGCTGTCCCTCTGGATCGACTTCTCGCGCCAGCTTCAATCCGTCGGAGTTGGCCAAATCGGTATTCGCTGCCGTGACTGCCAGGATAATCGCATTCGGCTTCGAGATCTGCTTGAGCACCATCTCCCTGATCTGTCTCTCAATATCTCTCGGCTGGTCGCCAACAGGCACCTTGGTCAGACCCGGCAAGTCAACCAGCGTAAGAGTAAGAACGTTGGGCGAGTAGATTCGCAAGTTGATAGGTGCGGGGGAGATTCCCGCATTTCGACCCGTCTTGCTCTCCGTCTCCTTCACAATCTCGTCTCGGATCTTGTTGAAGTCGTAGAATTTTTGTCCCGGCACGTGCAGGAACTCTCCCCACTCTTCAACGTTGGCGGCCTCATCCGTTGTGCCCTCAACCTTCTCGCCATTTGCTACGCCGTTCTCTTGCTTTTTCTCGGGTGCTGAGCGGTTGATGAGCTGGAGAATGAGTGGTCTTCGCGTTACGATCCCGGTTCCTCGAGGCAGACTGTAGCGGTCAGTGTCTGTGTCATCCTTTAGATAGCAGTGTATCCCCTTACAAGTCTCTTCCGACAATGTTCTCCAACACCGAACTCTTTCCACTGGACTGCGATCCTACCACGGCGATTTGGGGCAAATCGATGGGGTTTTGGACCTGTTTTGCAAGCGATCAGCTTCGTCTCCTTAGGCTGGCGGTGGCTTGCGGACACATACACCAACTGTTGTGAAGACATCCTGCAGCTTATTGACCAGAGTGATAAGCCCAGGATCATTCACGTTTATCCTGATGCTTGTCAGTATATACCCTTCGCTTTCCGCCTCTTGCATGTGCCCACTCACGCGTTGGGGTTTGTCTGCGCCATGGCAGGCGGTGTTCAGGAGTGTTTTGGTTTGCAGCGTTTCGCGTGGCGGTCGGGGATGGTATCGTGCGCAGAGGTGATCGGAGGCAGCGGTATAGCTCGTATGTTATGGGAAGTGGTGGCGCAGAGGAGTTTGCAGTGGAGGTGGTTGGTTATTCTGCAGCCTTCTGGAGAGCAGCATCACACCTGACGACGACGCATGTGCAGCAGCGACGCACGGACCCGCGACCCTGTCCCGAACCTAAAGCCATTCCTTGGCAAGCAGTTGAAGTGGCAACAACATCTTCACGGAACACGTCTCGCGGCGACTCACCATACACCATATGGAATTTTGAGTCGCCTACACTGGGCATGATCGTTCGCTCATACTCGGCGCATGCATTCTGGTTCGATTCTCATGGGCGTCGGGTCCGCCACGATCTCTTCGCGAAAGCCCTGAAACGAAGTAAGAACAGACTCTCAACACCAGAGATCAAACGCTCAAGTCAAGTACATTCATGACCTCATGCCAATTTCCTGCGACCCGCATTCAAGTTCCTATGCACATCAACGCTATCAACCAAAACCCATTTCCCTCAGTCATCTCACCGCAACACCCAAGTCTCCCTCCCACCATCCCTCTCCCCCTCCTTCCCATCCAACCCCCCAAACTCCGCCTCCTCCTCCCAACTCGCCTCCACAAACCCACCCTTCCTCAAACACCGCTTACTCCCCTCATTAGCCGCATCAACCTTCGCAAAAAGCTTCTGACCCTTAAAAACACCCCGATACCAATCACAAAACCCCCTCAGCGCCTCGGTCGCATACCCCAAACCCCAGAAATCCTCGTGTAGCGAGAATCCCACTTCGAGAGGGCGGAATGTGCCGATCAGACCGATGAGTTCGTCGGGGGAAGGGGAGGAGGGAAGCGTGATGGCGAGGAGGATGACGGGTGTGTTTTTCGTGTCGTAGGAGCGCATCATGTTGACGAGCACGAGAAGGTCGTCGAGCATTTGTGAACTTCGTTCGAGAGTTTTGTTGGGGCCTTGTTTGGTAAATCTGGTGACTTGAGGGGATGACTGTAGTCGATGGAAGGCGGGGAGGTCGGATTCGCTTAGTTCGCGAAGGTGAAGACGAGGCGTAGCGATGTGGATATCCATTCTTTTGAACTGCAACGTGCCCCCAGAGGCTCAGTTGGAGTGTGCAATCCGGTGTTGCCGTGTCTGATGCTCTTGAAGCGGTTCAATAAAGTTCGTGTTTAAGGGTTCATGTGCCAAGGCCAGATCAGATAAATTGCTTTTCGAGAATGAGGTGAGAATGAAGTGATGGATGCCGTGTGCTCGTCTTTGAATTTTCAAGGCCGTCAATCGTCAGTAGATGCTGTCGTTTTGAATAGGATGATTGAAGCGCAAAGGTATTTACGGACAGAGGTAAGCAGAAAAGGAACTCGACTTTCCAATTCCACGGGTCCGATCTGCATCATATATCCCCACCAAAGGAAGGTCGATGCTGCACGCACCCGATTCCAGTAGCATCTCGTATCTTACGAATGCTTGAGAAAGCCTTTCGCATATCCACAGTATCGACGACCAGTCGCCACGCCACGCCGGCGAATGCGCAATATATTCCAAAGGCAGGGATTGTATTGTAGTGCGTGTGAGCTTGAACATACAGCTCGACATAATTGCCATGTGGAGCTGCCTATTAGCGTAATCGCAAGGTTTTTGGTCTCGCACAATGCAGGCTGGGACCCAGCGACCTAGGACTGAAGGATCCGTCTGATGCGATCTCCAGGACCATGTTGGTGGGTTTTCTAGATGTTATGCACAGTAGGTGGATACCGTGCATGGCAGATTTCGGCTAATCAGCTAGGCTGCCGGAGATGCGATTTCCGGATCGAGCAAGACAGATTTTCCACCGCCACGTGATATGCGCGTGCAAGGCGATATTAACCTGTCGTTGGTCTTTGGAGGTTACGAGCCGATCCATTAGCCTATGGCGAGAGTTGAGTATTGAGCTTGCATATGGCGCAGGAGCCACTGCTGAGGGTGGACGGGCATGCTCGCCTCGACGATACGAATGCAGGCGGCTTGAATGGTAGCGACGCGTGGTGAGATCTGATATCGTGATCCTTTGGTAACCTGCATTGTTGTGATGGTGGGCGCAGCGACAGATGAGGACTTTGATGAAGGCGCTCACGCTTGCGCGCAAAATCGGTCGAAATGCCACCGAGGACTGGGTTTTGAATAGTCCTGCCTACCTCACAGGCCGTCCATTGCCGCTCTGGTGCTGAGTGTCTCGTTCTTGTTGCCCAGCCTGCTGACCTGGAGGAAAGCATCGCACCCGTAGCCTTCCAGGCTGTGAATCTCAAGGCTCCCGGCCCAGTATTCGGCGTAGATCTTGCTCATTGGCAGACCCATCCCGAGCTTCAGATCGGGAGGCCGTGCTGACAGAGACCCGAGTGAGCCACTATAGCGCTCGCCGTTACCAGCATTACCCTGGTCGGGTCCTATAGACGGAAGTTGTAGCTCTTCCATCGTCGCCGCCAACTTAGGGACTTGCTGCAGATTATGCAAACGGTGCTTTCGCCTCGGGCCTTTGGCAAATGACCAGAGATAAGGCAGTATCTCGCGGTCCACGCCTCCTCCCTGGTCGGACACGCGGATGATGACATGCTGCGCTGCCTCGCAGATCAAGACCTCGATCGGTGGAGGATCCTTCAAGCCTCTCTGCTCAATCATTGCTTGAATGCTGTTTCTCAGCAGCTCGCCAATGATGTATTCAATGTGAGAAGGAATGTAGGGGAAGGTCGTATCCAAGTGCCCTTGCAGTCGAATCTCCGGAATTGCGACATCTGGACCGTATGCCTGGACGACGAGCTTTCTTGCAGTCTCGGCACACTTCTCGATGATTTCTTTGGCGTTGCACTTCAAGAAAATCTCTCCCACGAAGTCATCTTCTGCACCGCCAATCGATTTCTTGGCGTTCGGGAAATGCCATGGTGAGTGGAACGTTTCGTTCAACGCTAAGTGCTGTTCGGCAATCACTCTACGACTGATCCTTGAGCGCAGTAGCGTTGTCATGAGCCGGTCACATTGCTCACTGCTGACGGAATCCTGGATTTCGAGTATGCCCATGGCAAGACGTGGGATGACGGACAGATGCTCCTTGAGTGTTTCCTTCAAGATCTCACAGAACTTGTCATTATCGTCCAGAGAGCGGATCTCGGGTACCTTGCGGAATCGTTCGAATGCCTGGTAGTACAGTTCGTAGACGTGGCTGAGATGTTGATTTGTAACGGCCGAATAGGGGAGAGTCTGCATGTTCCGCAGTCGGTGAGCAATACGGGTTGGTAGTTCGAGTCGGACATAGTTGGCGGAGCTGATCAGGCGCTCTTCGGTCAGAGTGCGGCCGAAGAAGGTCAGACGTCGCAGACTGACAGGTCGTGCCTCTCTCGAAACCCACTCGTCCAGAACGTTTGACGGCCTCCAGGGTGGTGGGACAGTTGTTTGCGAGGAGTCTGGCGACGCTGCTGTCGCGGCGGCAGCATACGCACGAGTCCGTATAGAAGGAGGAAGGCCCACTAGCTTCCCCGTCCCCAAGAGCGACGCCATGATTGCACGAGTGCTCTTGGGAATGTTAGATTGAAGAGAGGCAGTAGCACAAAAGCAGTTTGGTGTTGAAGCCAATCCAGATACAGGTACAACACTATGAGATGTAATAGTCGTGGGAATCATCTCAGCGTACCTCGCGATACAAGCATCCGTCAAGCTTGTGCTTCTGCGTTTCGCGAACTTGGGCAAGACTTAACGACCAAGCCAAAAATTCGCTCGAGGCCTATGTTACCATGAGAACGGCAGTGCCAGATACATCATGGATGACTTGAGGGTCATCGAATCGAGGATCACGACTTCTGGCCATGGTGGGGCCTGTTCTCGCCTGAAATTTCAGGCACCCCTTTCTTAGCTGGTATCGAGGTTGTGCAAGAGTGCAATGGCGTTCGTTGCGGTGAATGCGGCGGAGACTCGACGTGTTCTCCTGGGCATCTTCACAGGCAAGTGCTCCTGGATGTATCACGTGGAGATCATGTTTTCAGCAACGCGTGCGTCGTCATTGTCTTTGAAGCGGCAGCCAATAGCAGGAATGACGTGGGCAGCTGCCAGCGGACTTCCACCTGCCTGACGTGCCTGAACGCTTCTGAGTTGCTCTGCTTGCTGCTCTGTGAAGTGGCTTGCTTGACCAACTCTATTCCGCACCTCTTCTACCAACCGCACCGCTGCGCATCCAATCCGCCCACAAAGAACTTCCTCCTCCTCCTACCACACACCTTTGCGCCCTCCGCTCCGCCCTCTCCAACCCCTCCCTCCGCGCAGGCGCAAACCTTTCCATTCGCCAAACACGTGCCGTGCAGTGCAGTGGCAGTTGGCGGGTGCGTGGACAAGAGGCTCGCTTTTCCTCATCTCTTCCGCTGCCGCCTGCGCCGGACCACCACCACTCCACGCTGGTCACAATGGATCCCGTAAGCACCCTCTGTCCTCACGTGTGCATCACACTTCAAATCCACATCTCTTCCCGAGCTTCCGCGCACTCTTCTTCACTGAAAGCCGCAATACCTCCCGCCACCGCCCCGGTGATGCTGACGTAAATCTTGCAATCTAGCAACTGGGAAGTGACATGCTTCTCGATTCCGACTACGACGAGAAGCGCCTGACCCCTACCGAAGACACCGACAACGTCGCCATCATCTCCCCCGACGACGCCGACAGCATGGTCGAAGATCCAGATCCCAGCGCCGAGCCAGCGCTACCTCTTGCAGATGACCACGAAGCAATGCTGAATCGCTTCTTACCGGCTCTGCCCGACTACGAGACAGAAGCAGAAGCTTGGAACACATGGACAATCACTGACTGGAGGAACCGCCCTAAAAGAGAGCATGGTCCTGTATTCCAGTGCGGCGGACACCCGTGGAGGGTTTTGTTCTTCCCAGCTGGTAATGCTGCCTCGGAAAGCGTCTCCTTCTATCTTGAGCAAGGCTTTGGCGACGAAAAGCCCCCCGAAGACTGGTATGCATGTGCGCAGTTCATGCTCGTCCTGTCCAACCCGAACGACCCTCGAATCTACGTCCACCATGTCGCCAACCATCGATTCACTGCGGACGAAGGAGACTGGGGCTTCACAAGATTTGCGGATAAGAACAAAATCTTTGCGGCCAAGTTCGATAACTTCGACAGACCGTTGGTGGAAAACGATACTGCAAAGGTCACTGCATACGTCAGAGTTCTCAAGGATCCAACTGGCGTGCTCTGGCACAACTTTGTGAACTATGACAGCAAGAAGGAGACAGGAATGGTGGGACTGAAGAATCAAGGAGCAACTTGCTACCTGAATTCGTTACTGCAATCATTGTATCTGACTGGTGCCTTCCGAAAGGCAGTGTATCAGATCCCGACAGGAACCGCACAGGAGAGAGATGCTTCGACATCCGCTTATGCCCTGCAACGGCTCTTCTATAAGCTGCAGTCCGATCAATTCGCTGTTGGCACCAACGAGCTCACACATTCATTTGGCTGGGAAAGCCGACAGATCTTCGAACAGCAGGACGTCCAAGAGCTTTCGCGCATTCTAATGGAAAAGCTAGAAACGCGCATGAAAGGAACAGATGCGGAGAACGCTCTCAATAATATGTTTGTGGGCAAAATGAAGACCTACCTGAAGTGCATCAATGTCGACTACGAATCCAGCCGAACAGAAGACTTCTGGGATTTGCAGCTGAATGTCTCCGGCTGCAAGAGCTTAGACGACAGCTTCAAGGATTACATCCAAGTCGAGACTCTGGAGGGCGACAACAAGTACGCTGCAGAAGGCTACGGCCTGCAAGACGCCAAGAAAGGTGTCATCTTTGAGACATTCCCCCACGTCCTCCACCTGCAATTGAAGCGATTCGAATACGATTTCCAGCGTGATGCCATGATGAAAGTTAACGACCGATATGAATTCCCCGAAGTTTTTGATGCTTCACCGTACCTGGACGACGATGCGGACAAGTCCGAACCTTACATTTACCACCTCCATGGTGTCTTGGTGCACTCAGGAGACCTTAACGCAGGTCACTACTACGCATTCCTGAAACCCGAGAAGAATGGCCAATTCTTCCGCTTCGATGACGACCGCGTTACACGAGCCACAAAGCGCGAGGCCATCGACGAAAACTTCGGAGGTGATTATAGTACTGTCAACGGTGTGCATGGCAAGGGCCAGAACCCGTATACCCGCCAGTGGTCGACAAAGCGATCAAACAATGCATACATGTTGGTATATATTCGAGAGAGTCGTCTCGATCAGATTCTATTACCCGACAGCGAAGTTCCGCCTCCTGAGCACCTTCCGGCGAGACTTGCCGAAGAACGAGCTGCGGCTGAGCGAAGGAGAAAAGAAAAGGAGGAGGCTCACTTGTACATGAACGTTCAGGTCGCCACGGAGCAGAACTTCAAGGCATATCAGGGCGTTGACTTGATCCCTTGGGGAAGCGACAATCCTTCTGACCCTGCAGCACCAAAGACGCATCGACTTCTCAGGAGTATGACACTGTCCGACTTCACGAACTACATTGCGGAGCAGCACGGAGCCGACAAGGAACTGATTCGACCCTGGATTATGGTCAATCGCCAGAATGGCACAGTGCGACCAGACCACCCGCTACACTGGCCTGATATGACCTTGCAAGAAGCAGCGGAGAAGTTCAGCACTCGCAACCATGGCTTCCGAGTGTTCATGGAAGGGACCGTCCGCGACAGCAAAGGTGAACCACACTGGCCGAACGAGGAGCCGATTCCTTCGTCTCCAGCAGTCAACGGAACCATGCCGCAACAGCAGCAGAAGCCAATCATATTGTTCCTGAAGCACTTTGATGTAGACCGACAGGTCCTCCAGGGCGCAGGACATATCTACATGAACCCCTCGGACAAGGCATCGGATCTTGGAGATCCCATCATGGAGATGATGGGCTGGCAGCCTGGCAGCGTCAACCTTGAGCTCTTCGAAGAGATCAAGCAGAACTACATTGAGCCGATGAAAGCCAAGAACACACTGGCAAACTCGGAGATTCAAGATGGTGACATTGTCACATTCCAGCGTCATCTCACAGAAAACGACATCGCCGGGCTCCGTCAAACCAACCCAACCGCTCAAGTCACCGCGCCGGGCTTCTACGACTTCTTGATGAACCGCGTGTTTGTCACCTTTACACCCAAGCCCGACCTTCCTCTCAACCTGCAATTGAAGAGCGAAGGCGCCGATAAGTTCGAGCTTGCTCTCTCCAAGAAGGATCCATATGATTCGCTCGCCCTCAAGGTTGCCGAGTACCTCTCTTCAGTAAACGCCACGCCTGTTGATCCATCGCACTTGCGATTCACTACCACCAGTGCCCAAAACGGCAGGCCTAGGACCGTTGTGAAGAGACAGCAAGCGACAACAGTCAACACAATACTCTTCGGAACTGCTGGCTACGGAGGTTACTCGTACGCACCAGCTCAGCAGCCTGACCACTTGTACTACGAAGTACTGGAGATGAGCCTGCAAGACCTTGAGCAGAGAAAATTGGTCCGTATCACATATCTCAGCGACGGCATCACCAAAGAAGAGCCTCTCGACCTGCTTGTGCACAAGCAATCGCAATTCGACGCGGTCTTGGAGCAGCTAGCGAAGAAGCTGCAACTGTCACAGGATGCTGCTGATCAGATTCGATTCTACGAAGTCCACGGCAACAAGGTCTACAAGGTTCTTCCGCCGACGCACAACGTCATCGCGCTTAACGAGTTCATGACGATATACGCCGAGCGGATCCCTGAAGAAGAAAAGGAGCTCGACGAATCAAAGGGTGACCGCCTACTGTACTGCTGCCACTTCGAGAAAGACCCCGCGAAGTCACATGGTGTGCCGTTTATCTTCCTCATGAAGGACGGCGAGGTGTTCAAAGAGACCAAAGAGCGCATCTCGAAGCGTACTGGCATAAAAGGCAAGAACTTGGAAAAGATCAAGTTTGCCATCATCAAGGGCGGTCAGACGTACAGTCGGCCAGTCTGGATCGAAGACGACGACATTCTCTCGGAGAAGCTCGAACCGGCCGACCACCTGGGCTTGGAGCATCCGAACCGGACCCGCACGCCTTGGAACCGGTACGAGAGCTTGAACATTCGATAGCTGCGGATTCGTCTGTCGCGGCTTCGGAGGCGAGTTGTTCGTTTTGTCTGAGTTGATTGGATCACGGGTTGTACAGATTTCCCTACAGCTCGCATGCCGCATGTGGAGTTGAGGCCAGAGGACTATTGGGGAAGGTGGAGAGGACTTCCTGTCGCAGCGATGCGATGCGACGCAAGTTGGCTTGGGTGTGTCTTTTGTTGGCATGGTGTTTCGGGCGAGCCCAGCTGTATGGGACCATGATATGTCTCATAATGGTTTCCACGCGATGAATGCATGCAATTTAGACAGGCGAGCGAGAAAGCGAGCAAGCGAGTAGGCAGATGCAACAGATTTCTTGATGTTGCGGAAATGCAGAGAGGCGATGTATGAGTATATGATCCGGTGCGTGCTGGGTTCCCTCTTTTCTATTCATCTTTTTGTGAGCGGAACGTCTGTGTTCCCATGCTCCTTACTATTCTAACTTTCGCCTCTGTTCTAAAGAGCAGCGACCCTTCTCCTCAATCCGCCTCAAAATCCAGCATCTCCTGACTGGACAGCAACAAGAACGTCTCATATCTCATCCCCCTCCTCACCTCCGTCCCCGTCACATCTTTCCTCCACGCACGCGCCGGTTCCGCCACACTCCCATACCCCTTCCACAGCGCTCTCCAATAACACGCCTCCGCCGCCTGCGTCAAATACCTCTCCCGGAAAGTCTTCACACTGTTGTTCGCGATCATCTCCGCTTTCTCCGGGTTCGCGAGGAGTTCCTCCACCTTAAACGAAAGGTCTGAGAAGTCTCGTTCAACTTGCACGTAATTTTGCTGCGGACCCGAGGACACGAGCAGATAGTGATGATGTTGGATGTACTGCAGTTTGTGGATAAAGATTACCGAATTGCAGGCTTGGCGGTATTTGAGAGACGCGGAGTAGCTGCGGCCTTCGACGTGGGCGATGAATTTGTAGCCGCAATGAGCCGGCAGGGAGAGGTAGTTGTTTCGGAGCTGCCAGTTTAGTTCTTTTACGTCGGACCAGGGTTTGGAGCGGGAGGCGTCCAGGAGGGAGCGCCGGAGTTTGGGGGCGAAGGAGAGCTTGCCGCGCCAGACGAGTTGAGGGGTTTTGTCTGCGAAGGGGAGGTTGCTTTCCAGAGCCAGGGCGGAGGAGACGACTTCGTCGTAGGTGCCGACTTGGTTGTTGGTGTCGGGCGTCTTAGTCTTTGAGGATTTGGATGTTGGCGAGGAGATGATGTTATCCCAGGCCCAGAAGCCGAAGTCCGGGAGGAGGAAGAGTGATCTCTCTGAGGCTTTGCGCGCGAGCACCCAGAGCGGAGGACTGCTCGTGCTGGGCGAGGAGATGATATCCGACGCTTTGTCCTCGATGGAGAAGATGAAGTCTATCTCCGGGATTGTAGAACGTTCGGGGCCGGCGGCGATGAGGGCGCGATGCATCGCGCTCAGCGCGGCGAGAGTTTTGCGTCGATGGTCTTCGGCTTTGGATTTCGAGGCGAGGATGTATAGGTTTCCGGAATGGAGCATTGCGCGCGTCATGCCGTTTTGCAGCGGGATGAGGTCGAGGGTGGATTTGGTGATGTTTCCGACCGTTTTCCAGTGGAAGACGGCTTGGTTGATGTCTTCAAAAAGACCCGGAAAAGCGGCTTCACACTGCGAAGTGCTGAGGCCTTCATTCTGAGCGTCGTCGGGGTAGGTGAACGTCCAGGTTGAAGGGTCGGGGGCAGTGGTGTTGGCGGCGAGGGTTTGCTCGAGGCAGCTGGAGCATTCGAAAATTGTGTCGGACTGGCAAGTTGCGTGACCGGCAGGGATAAGTTGCGTGAGGACGGGTGGGATGTTGTCTCGGTCGGAGTTCATGCCATACCAGAAGGTGAGGATGATGAGGGCTGGGAAGAGGAGGCCGATGAGGAGGGTGAGGCGGCCGCAACGCCCTGTTGGCAGGAGGGAGAAGGTGGATAGCATTTCGGCCGCCGCGTTTGCTCGCTCATGTTCTTGAATTGATCTTTTTCAAACCATTTCTCTTTCCTGGCCTGTTGTTGAGACTGCTGATACTTAAGTCCAGAATCGAGAACTTGGCGTGCAATTAATAGATGGATCCAGGTGAGGTTCCTGGATGGCAGGGATCAATCCATGCACATGAAACTGTCCTTCTTGGCTTCCTTTTGATAGACAGGTCTGGTCTCGAGAGCGAGTATTTTCGTATTGGCGGTGACTTTCGTGAAATTGTGGAAACCGTATTGTTGATGAATTTGAAAGGAGACGACGCTGAACGAGCGACAGCTGAAGTCCACGGGTTGGAGCTGCGCCTCCTCCTTTGGGGGCCAAGACTTCACGTCCATCTCCCAACTTCCCTCCAATACGACGATCCTCCCAACCATACACATTCATTCCATGTAGGCCCGAACCTCCTGCATCATGACGATGCTTCGAGACATTGCAAGCTCAAATCCGAAGCGCAAGTAGCAGGCCAGGTTAGACGGTGTCGCATCGGGAATGCAGACATCCCGACTCGGGGAATCGCATGCGTCCTACATAACACCTCCCACTTCCCGTTCCTCTCACCTGTAGCACAGAATCTCACCATGGTCCTCGAAGCCGGCTACCCAAACACCACAGGTTTCCGCAAAGTCGTCAAAGCCAGCATCTTCATCAAAAAGAAACCCGGCATGAGCGACGAAGCCTTCATCCACCACTACAACCACAAACACGCCCAGATGGCCGCGGACGTGCTACAAAAGCACGACGTGATAACGTACAGCCTCGTAGGCCCACCTTCTCGACTTGTTGTGATATGAAGAGCTAGGGACTGAGATTCTCATTTGATGCAGAGCTATTGCTTGGAGCGAGATCGGAAGATTATGAGCGATATGATGCGCGGACAGTGTCCGTTGCTGGAGTACGATGCCATTTGCACGTTTGTGTTTACGGATTATCGGGCGTATGCGAAGTTTATGTATGATAAGGAGGGGGCGAAGGGGTTGACGCCGGATCACAAGAATTTCATGGTGGAGGAGGAGATGAAGATGATGGTTGGGGATGAGTATATGGTGATAGATGAGGGTAAGCGAGTGGGGTGAATGCTAGAATGTAGATCTGTTCTTCATGGTATACATGTGTATCGTTTCCATTTCTGAAGTAGAAGCTCTATTATAGTATAGTACAGCGGCCAGCGCTAGATGTCTCTTTAGACGTAGCCTTTCCGGCCGCCGGTGAAGAACATCTTCACGATGAAGACCTGCAGGCCGGCCATAGCGACCATGACGGCTCCCTCGATCAGGTTGAGGTTGAAGATTCTCTTTTCCGTGCTCCTGACCGTGCTGAAGTTCCTGTTCTCTCGTGTTCGGAAGTACTTTTGTTGTCTGGTGAGAGTGGAAACTTGTCCAGAGAGACGGAGGATGGACTCTTCCACTCCGCTCAGTTGTTCGGTGCTGGCTCCTTGCTTTTGTGGTAGGTTTGCTCGGGGCTCGTTCTCGACCTGCGTATACATCTGTCAGCTATACTTCAAGGTCTCGGGTCGTACGCAACTGCATACCTCAATCTCAAAGTCCACGATCTTGTCCGAGAAAGTCGACATGGTGTTGTCGAGACAAAAGCGGTACTCTCCAGTCTCAGTCGCGGTGAAGACATAGTCACCCTGCCTCTCCTTCTCGCCGTCTAACACTATCCGCTCCTGGCCGGGCTGCTTTCCAGGCCCGTACACCGAGTAGTTGACTGAGTGTCCTTGTCAGCCTCATTCATCGATCTCTGCATGATACAGCCCAATCTTACTGTCAAAGTCGCCACCGCTCTGCACAGCAAAATAGAATGCCACCTTTGCGCCGACTTTGTCCACATGCGTGTAGAAACATTCCTTCTCGTTGGGTGTCATCTTGTACGTGAGGGCTGTCGCGGAGGTGAACGTCGTCAGCAGCCCCAGGAGGGCTACTACAGAGGTGTAGGAGAGCATCGTCGAGGCGAGGTGTGTCGTTGTCAATCGTGGTCTCGTGGATGGCAAGGCGTCGTAATGCTGGGAGAACGGAAAGGGAAGTCCAATGCTGCTCCTTACAATTTGGACACGCGATCCAACTTCCTGAGAGTTCGCGGAGTTCAGGGATCGCGAGCTTCGATCCCGATGAATGTCCGAAAGGCGCGGGACTGGCCGCCGCTAACGGGCGCATCCGTACATTCACTTGTCAACTAGGACCCCCCTCAGACTTCTCACATTTCTCCTTACTGTCACGAAGATCACGTGGATTGTCCCCTTCATTTTCCACAGAGATCAAGGGATCCAAACGAATCAGAAGTGACTGACGCTAGCGGCTGTACCCGTCCTCTGGAACCTGTGACTAGGACCCCCCTCAGCAACTGCGCTCCGTCGCTTCCCTCATTCTGCTCAGAGGACTCAAGCAAAATTACTCACCGCCGCACATCGAAGCACATCGCTTTGCTTCAGTCTTCTAGATGCTGCAAATCGACTCCCTCTATTGGTCCTCTTTTGGGTCTCGCCGGCATGATGGCTGCATTGGCGCATCCATCGAGGCAGAGCTGGCTTTGGGGCCACGATCTTGCAGATCTTCCTAGAGGCTGAGCCCACCAGGCCGCCGACCATGCCATATGATAATGTTGTCTTTGTCGCAACACTTGCAACGCTTCTGCTGAGCAAGCCCGGTGATCTACTGGAATTCGCGCGATAGAATGACCATTCGACATGCCGCACTTGAGTTTGTCGACACAGTACTCACGATTGCCCGCTTCACAGCAGAAACAATCGATACTGGGCGACTGGGACCATGGAATCTGGAATCGACACGAACGGTTGCATTTATCTACTCGATGCGGATGCTGAGAAAGACTTTATGGCCAGCAGTGGATATTGTCGTCTTCTTTGCAAGGCTGCAAATCTGGACTTGGACAGTGTTGGGCTGGATCGTGCAGTGTGTTTGGGGCATCTACCGACATACCATTCTCTTGACGGTTTGGATTCGAAGTCTTAAGATCCCTCGAGTGTCAAAAGTTAAAACTCGTCCAAAATGCCCCATCTGCAGACTCAGTCCATACTACTGCAACGACGACTTTGTATATCCTCTGTTTGACATCAAGACTGATAGCATACGATTGGTCAGAGCCCTTCCACTTGGCCATGATCAGCAGATCCCATGCGAGGTGAAGACATTTAATTTGGAAGAGCTTCCTGAGTTTACGGCACTCTCATATCGCTGGGCGGATGACCAAACAGTTCACCAAATCCAACTCAATGGACAGGCATTCTACGTCCGGCCCAATTTGCGAAGGTATCTCGAGGTTATGTGTGGGGACCAGCAGAGCCGCTGGCACTTTATTGACGCCATCTGTATCAATCAGCATGATAACGAAGAGAGGAGCATGCAGGTCGGCCTCATGAGAGACATCTACAAAAGCGCCACTCAAGTCCTTGCGTGGATCTCTTGCAGACACGAATTTCCAGAACTTACCAAAACCTCTAATTTCTCTGATGCTGAGATGCGAGGGTTCATCCAGATGTTTGATCTGCTGACAAATGAGGAGTTCATAAGCTGCTTTGACAATCAAGAAAACCTGCGCAAACTGCAAGCACAAAGACCGAGGATGCAAGAGATGGTGTGGTTTCTCCTGGCAGAAGACGACTATTGGACCAGACTCTGGCCGGTGCAGGAGGTTCTGCTTGCCAACAAGCTGAAGTTTCGATGTGAAGGCATCACCGTGGATTGGACAGACTTGGAGAAGGTGCTGTCGCAAAAGCTATCCAACATCTACGGATTCTCTGCCCGCAGCAGATTGCCTCCTCATCGTCTCTTTCAGAACAATCCTGGGACACAACACAAACTGACCATGATGAACGAAATAATCTGGCGCAGACGCAAGCAATTTGAAGAGGGAAGTGCCAGCCAGCGGCTGATGCCACTCCACGAAGCTATCGTTACATTTGCAGCTCAGAAGTACACCGATCCAAGAGACAAGATATTCGGACTTCTGGGTGTCTCAAAAGCGCACATCAAGGCAGATTACAACATGTCAATCGCTGAGGTCTATCTCCATGCTCTAATTGAAGGTCTTGTAACCTGCTTTGAAGAGCATGAAGAGGATTCGACCAATGCGGTGAAGAAAGTGACAACATTTTGTTGGTCTCTGCTGCATGCGCTAGATCTGGACCATATGAATGTGACCACAAGCCTCCTCACGCTGCAGATCATGCAGTACTTCGATCTGCCTCAGTGGACATCGAATGATCTACGCTGGACTGGTTTCGACATGAATGGCGGAGTTGTCAAAGCTCTGCAATACCTCAATCAAAACCAGATGGGCGCGTTCTTCTTCCGACAATTTGCACAAGAGAAGATCTATTACGACATCTCGCGACTTTTCTTCGAAGGAAGACACCCTTGGCTGGCTAAATTCAAAGAGTTTGAGAGGCTTCCATACCTCGCTGCTTTTGCCGCTGAGTGCATCTTCCTGCCAGCCTATTGGTATAGTCGGCTTCCCTTGGCAGTGTACGAAGCTCACAACAGCTTAATGTGTTTTCCTGGCAGCTGGAATGATGTGAGAACTCATTCTGAATGGCAGGAATTCGCACACAAGACATTTTATGGACTTGTCAAAAAGGGCGTTGTGCCTCATCATCTCACGGTCGCGGCTGGGTTTGAACGAATGGAGGACGATATTGACAAGGCGGCAGGCTTTTTTGCGGAACATCTGGTCCAACCAAGCGAGCTGGGGTAAAGCGGATCGCAGAACAGCAGATGCTCTTAGCACGACGCTATGCATTCGTACGTGAGACGTTATGACTGCCCGCACGCTGCAACGATCGCATCCGCCATGCTTGGGAGGTCCTCCGTCGTCACATCAACCTTGCCAAACACTCCTTCCATGGGCTCTTTCTCCCACAGTGAACACCATGCGGATTTGAATCTGGCGGAAGACGTTAGCGCTTCTGAGCTATGGTATCATTCTCAATGTACAGCACGCACCCACTCCGCTTGGCAGCTGCTGCATCACACATGTGACAAGCAGCAAACCAAGTCTCGCCGGCATCGGCAAACATCTTCAACATGTGCTCGTACACTTCCGGCTCTGGCTTCGTTGCGCCGATCATTTCACAGGCGATGAAGTTCTCAGTCGGAATGTCGATGTCCGCCGCTTTGAGATAGCTTTGCACGCGCGCCTTATCGCCCGACGTCAATTCCCAAATCGTGAATCCATTCTCCCTTAGCCGGCGCAAGCACTCGTGTATTCCTGGACGTGCTCCTAGTCTCCGATAACTTTCTGCCACGTATGTGACATCCTCATCTGCAGCGATTTCATGAGGGTTCTCGATTCCGGACATTGCCAGCAGGCGATAGCAGACTGGCTTGATCATCTCCATGAATGGGGTTGGATGCCTCGCAATCTTGCTGAATAGACATTCTCGTTCGCCACCTTCGAGAACGAGCAGTCCGAACAGCCGTGCTGGAATTCCATGTTGGCGAAGTTTGTCGCCAAGGCGTTCTTCCAGGGCGTTGAAGAAGGTGTCGTAGCTGATGCAGGTTCCAACTATGTCGAAGACGACGTGTTTTGATGTTGCCATTGCGAATGACGTCTTGGAATATTCAGGAGCAGGATGAATGTTGTTGGAAGAGGGTGTCTTGGCCGATGCGGCTAATTGTTGACCGATGATTAGGGTCGAAATGAGCTTGTCATCGCTGCTCGCCGATGTGCAGCGATTTTGATGCACGCTGCAAGCTCAAACACACCGAAGAAATTGTTGAAACTGTGATCTTGTGCACGTTGTACCAAGAAACATGGCGATGCAATGCCTTCTGAATTTCCAATATCTCCAGCGACAATACCTTACCGGAGAACTGTCTTCACGCGCTCAATAGCTTCAGATCATCTGGAGACGTATTGACCGATTGCGATGTGAAGGGACAGTGGATTTGGCGGGGAATGAAGGGCATGGGATGCCGTTGATTCATTTGTGCTCCAAGGCGGTGGAGGAGATGGTGAGGTTGGGGAAAGGTTTTGAAGAGACTGAGCTGCCGACGGTTTTCGAGCCGACGAAAGGAAAAGTGAAGAATGGGAAGAATGGGATTTTGCGAAAGCTGTTGTTGTACGATGGTGAAGAGCTGCGCTCGGAAGGTTGGGCATGTGATCACTGAGTCCGTGCACCAGCAACGCTCTTCACGCTTGTCTGGAGCCAGTCAAAGATTCAGCGTCAGCTATGTTTGCTGCAGAGCGCCATTTACGACTGATCGCGGACTAATGCGCGGTAAATCACGACATGCATCTTTCAATAGATCAATTTCCCTCCTGTCGTGTCACTCAAAAGCGGCCATGGCTTCCGGCGCTCTGCCTTGTAGATCATCAACAAACCATCAAGGAAAAAGACTGTTCCACGTCGAATTGTAGCCATGTCCACTCCACTACCCCAACGCGGCATCGCCCTCCACATCCTCAGCGTCCCCATTACAATCCACACCGACAAACCCCTCGCTCCCCACCCCTGGACCTACGACCTCTACACCATCGGCTCAAGCGTTCGTCATCGGGACTACATCGACTGCGACACCGCAAACCCACCCAGCGACGGGATACTCAGCATCAATCACCCTCTCACAGATCTCGACTGCGCTGAAATCGCAACCGAGAAGCTGACGTGGCTTCTGCAAGAGCTGCGAGCGATAAGTGAGGAGAGTGAGATTGATGAGCAGACGACGAATCGTGAGCGGACGGCTAGGAGTGCGAGTGTACGCGCGATTGAGAGGGCGTTGGGAGAGAGGAATTGTGTTCATAGTAGGGGTGAGAGAGCTGAGAGGTTGAGTGTACGGCGAATTGCGTTGAAGGGGTTCAGGATGGTTAGAGATAATCGGTTTGGGTTTGACTTGGCGGCTAGCATTGTCACGGATCCGACTTCAGCTCCAGGAGCGACGGGTCTCTCATATCTGCCAACGATTGCGTCGGTCTCGGACTTGTCGTTGCCGTTGATGCCGTCAAGGGCCGCAGCATCTCTTGTCCACGAAAGACGGAGCTCGAATTTCTCAGATCCAGGAAATGCTTTGCCATGGGCCGGACAATCTGCTCCTTCGCAGCTGACAAGGCAGGAGTCCAAAGATTCGATATCACGAGCTAGATCTATGAGTCGACATCAGACTTCATGTCCCGCGGATGAAGTTTGAATGTTCGATGCACTTAGCTGAGTGCTATATTTGACCTACTTTCATCATTGCAGTTAGCACGCATCAATATCTGGCTACTCAGACTTCGTTGGAGGATTCCACGCTGTTGAATTCGTGGTAAACTATGTGGTGATAGCTGTATTCATCGTACTGTATCTTGGTTGGAAAATCGTCAAGAAAACGCAACTGGTCCCTTTGGCAGAAGTTGATTTGATTTCTGGGCGAAGTGATCATTTGCTTCGTACATCATAGAAGCTGAGCTAAGAATCTCCAGTAGATTGGTTTGCAGTATCCGCAGAAGTGCAAAGCGCTGATCGAAGCAGCTTGTCCATTTCGCCCGGTATGACATCTAAGAGTTGCAACTCTGCCTTGACGTTCAGCTGCATCATTCTTTGCAATTCCAGTCGTGTCCTCGAGGCATCTTCGCCCTTGGAGATTTGTAATTCGCCGAGCATGTCAATCGCCTTCTTTCGATCGCGAGGCGTCAGCTTCAGTATGCCTTGTGAAGCATGAGCATGGCCCTGAGCGATTTCGAGGTGTTCGCTTCGAGGCCCGATCCATCTAAGCTGAGGCACCACATGCTCCTTCTTCTCGTGTGCCAGCGCCTTCGATCCATGCTTGTAGGTAGACAAGATTGCAATTCCGTCTGGATCGAAGTCTGCTAGACCGAAGACTGGTGGAGATGCAAAGCCGTTGCGGGGGCTTGGTGTGGCCAGGAAATGTAGCATTGCTCGGGTAGATAGATCTGGATATCCCTTGCCAGTGATGATAATGCCTTCCGTGGATATTCTCTCCCAGAAGGCAGAAGCGGCAATGGACCGGAAAGAAGCTTCCTTTTCGATGACCAAGATCCACTTGACGGATTGCATGTCGGCGGATAGTATGTCTTTCAAACTCGGCACCAACATGCCTTGTCTTTCGTTGAAGACTTTCACGCGTGAGCCGTCGGTCCGAGAAAAGGTCACAGCGCCCACGAGGAGGCCTTTTGCTGCCGCTGCGACGTTGAGTGCTGAGCGCTGTATTCCGAAGGTGAGAACGATGTCGTCCACATAGCGGTCAACAATTGATTGGTTCCCAAATAGCGCTGGATCACGGTAATAGATGTCACTGTCTAGTTAGAGCTGAGAATATCCGTCTTGAGTGTATATCCTCACGTACCGCTTGCTGTAGACTGCATCATTGCTGAGGGCCTCATGCATGAGATCCAGTATTCGCAGCACCACGGCTGTTGATTTCAGTCAGATTGCATCCAACCGTGAACAACGGAGCTGCTCACCAAAGCGCCATGCTTCATCAGCCGTCTTGCCCGGGAAACACAGTTGTTTTGTGCCTCCGTTCGAGGTTCTGTTGCGTGTTCTGAGTGTAAGCGATATTTGACTCTTCTCGTACAGCAGTGCGTCGACCATTGGCTCTAGCACAGCCTCAATTTTGTCAATGACATCTGCACTACGGTCCTGTCAGTGATCTCGCGCATCCAGCATGAGAGACCAGCGATTACTTTGGATAATTCCTGTCGAGTCGTGCGCTGGCCCTGGTCGGGAATTTGATATCGGTGCTGAACTTTGTAGGCCTGGGAAGTGAGTCAAGCAGGTACTCATCTCCATCGGCAGCCTCAGAAGTCATGCCATCGCGCCGTCGCAAGATGTCGGCATGTGCTGTGCTAGTCGACGTGTCTTCAGTGTCAGCCAAATTGTCGTCAGCGTAAGGATCGATTAAGGATCTCTGCGGGGAGTCCTGGAGCAAGTCGACCTCTCCAAAAAGGTCTTCGAAGTCGCCGTCATCCATCTCGGCGATGTTGAGGACTGTGATGTAGATGGGGAAGGTGCTACTGGAGATGAACTTGAGATGGGGCTTGGATGAAGTTGGTGCCTTAGGATGCAGCACTTAGCGCCAGGCATCCACGACGCGTCCTGGTACGCGCTTTCCCAATGCACTCGACACGTCCAAGCTCCTCCACATCCACCACTCCAACCGATTACACCACATTCACGATTCACCGGACTTCTGCATTTGGCTCGCGTCTTTCTGTTCAGATCGCAAGTTGCTGCTCTCACACACATATAAAAGCACCGCCTCCCATGGCGGACATAATTTCCTCGCCTCGATCGCCGAACATCAGGAAGCGGCAGGCACCCGACGACGAGTCTCCAGGAAAGAAACCACTCAATCTCAAGGGATCACAGTTCATAATGCCCACTCCTCCTGACACGGATCAGTCGAGCAATGTCAGCCCGAACGCGAGCCTCAACAATGACGAGCAAGATCGCGCAGCCTCTCCGGCTCCTAGCAGCTCTGCGCTGAGCAGCGTGGCCGATACCGCACCCAGCAACCCTGTCCAACCCAATGATGCGAATACTGGGGCGTCGAGTGCTTCAAATCCCACCTCGGGACCGCCTCCGGCCAAGAAGCGCAAGCTGACGCCCTCGGAGAAGCTGGAGAAGCAGAAGGCTAAGGAGGTCAAGGAACGCGAGAAGGCCGAGGAGAAAGCGCGTAAAGAGGAGGAGAAGGCACGCAAGGAGGAGGAGAAGCAGAAGTCGAAAGAGGCCAAGGACGAGAAGAAGCGTATCAAAGACGAGGAGACGCGCAAGAAGGCAGAAGAGCGCGAGGCTAAGAGGCGCGAGAAGGAGCTGGAGGAAGAGCGCAAGAACCAGGAGAAACTGAAGAAAGAGCGCAGTCAGCTCAGACTGGGAGCCTTCTTCCAGCAAAAGCCGACTACTCCTGCAAAAGACACGGAAACGGACGAGTACACTGCGCGTGCTAGGCGCCGCTCATTGTCTCTCGAGAAGTACGACGATATCGCAGACGAGATCAGGAAGACCGGATCGCCGATGAAGGGAACACCACCGCCATCAGAGAAGAAACCCCCAGCCGTCTGCGACTACAAGCGCAACTTTCTACCATTCCAACTACCGACCGACAGCACCCTAGCATCCCTGGCTGTATTCTCCGAAGCTGCACAAGACGCTTTTGATCGCGAAGTGGAGAACCCGTCTTTGCGGGAGCAGTTTGATCTTGGCTTTGTCAATTCATATGAGGGCCATGCCAACGTTGGGCACTACTTCACGCGTGAGCGAAACAGCAAGCGTGGCGTTTCATATTCACGAACGAAGACGCTCGTAGATGTCATTCATGGGACTTCGCAACAACCTATCGACTTGACGATGGAGGGAGGAGCAGAGCATTCTCTGGATCTGTTGCGCCAGCTGCCGGTGCGATTGATTCAATTCGATGAGGACATCAGACCTCCCTACTCCGGCACATACACCAAAGTCGAGTCGCCCAGATCGAAGCGAAAAGTCAGTCGGAATCCTTTCACGAAAGCTCGACAGGATACAGATTACGGCTACGATTCGGAAGCCGAATGGGAGCCACCAGAAGAAGGCGATGAAGAGCTCCTCTCTGATGGGGAAGATGAAGCTGACAGTCAAGCCGATGCGGACGACGAAGGTTTCCTGGATGACGAAGACGACGATGGAAAGAGCAAGCGAAAGATAATTACAGGCGAACTGGTCCCGACAAGCACAGGTCTGTGTTGGGCTGGCCGGCAAGGACGCATCGCAGTTGTAGATGGACTGGAGGCGACTGAACAGCCGACCGAAATGCAAGGCATGCGCATGGGCGTCCTCCTTCCGGGCCTGTCTGGCACTGCGATTGACCCGTTCTCCACGAGCTACTGGGATAGCAATTCATCTCAAACGGCGACAGCCAACGGGCACGACAAGCCTGCTTCGACTATAATGGCGCCTCCGCGCCCACCTCTGGTACCACGGCCCAATACAAATGGCCCCACGCAGACAAGCCTTGTGGGAGCGGCCGAGGGCATGAAGGGCCCAATTACGACCTCTGAGGGTGCCAAGCGAGGCCGCAAACCTGCTCCCAAGACATTGAGCAAGGAGGACTTGGACGAGTTCAAGATTGCCGTAGTCGGCAGCGATGTGGGCAAGCTTGATCTTCAGAAGAGTTTGAAGTCGAGGTACGTGTAACGAACTGTACTACGCCTTTGATGCACTAAGACTGACTTGACATGACAGGTTCCCCAAGATGACCCACGAGGTGATCAAGGAGACCTTGAGTTCTCAATTCGCCCAGATCGGCAAGACGAAAGCCGACAAGCGCTGGGTATTTGTTGGTGATGCATGAGCGAAACCTTTGCATGTCTAGATGACATTTCTAGAGTATATGAGCTAGACTCTTGGAAGGACGACTGAATTCGAACGAGCTTCCGTAATGCTGTGCAGCATAGACATGAACAGGCTTCGCTTCGAACATGATCTGTCAGTATCTTGCATCGCTTCCTTTTCGCTTCACCGCTAGAAACGCCTTGGCTATGTCAATTAAGAATCACTCGCGCACAGCCCGGAGTCCTTAGAGAGCAAGAAAGTAGACGCACAGAGGGTCGTCAATGATCGTAAGTCATAACACGTCGCCGAAGACTAAGACCTAAGTTGCTGTCGCCGCGACCTGCGCACTATCTTCCTTCCGATACTGCAACTTGCCCCTCATCCTCCTATACGCCTCCTGCGTGACAGGCTCATACTTGGCCGGATTCGACTGATCCACACACGCAGACAAACTCTCCACCAACGCATCCGAATCCGCAGACACGAAATACGGAATCGAATACCGCGCCCTCGTCATCCTTTCCTTGCCCTCGAATCGATCTGCCAGCGGCGGCAGCGTGACGCGGTGGAGGGTGGATTTTAGACGATCTACGCAGAAGCAAGAAGTTAGTAACGAGAACGACAAGACGAGAAGAGGGAAGGAGGAACGTACCATTCGTCCACCGCATCAAAAGATCCCCCACATTCACCACACACGCGCCCTCCACCGGCACCACAGGAACGAACTTCCCCTCAGAATTCGGATCCTCGATTTCCAGACCTCCGCAATCGTCTTGAAACAGCAGCGTGATGGTTCCCCAATCCGTGTGCGCGGAAATTCTCGCCGCTCGGTCTTCCTCGATCTCCCGCGCTGGGATAGGCGGATAGTGAAGTAGTCGGAGTTGGTTATTCTGTCCGGAATGGAAATTCAGGAAGTACTCCGGATCCGGGAGTTCGAGGCCGAGAGCGATGAGGTGGAGGATTTTTTGTGAGAGGGAGTGGCAATGCCAGTAGAATTCCGTGGTAAAGTCTTTAAACCCCGGCAATACGTGCTCTGGGAGCCAGACATTCGGCTGTTCGGGATTCCCCTCACTCCCAATCTCATACGATTCCTTGCAATCCACGACTTGCCGCAATTTCTTGCCGACATTCTCGTCCCCGCCATAGTACTGACTGACTTTCTCGAGTCCCGGCTGGGAATATCCACGATGGACTTCCGGACCGGGCGGGTGCG
The DNA here is from genome assembly GCA_022814565.1 of Phaeophleospora eucalypticola. NCBI lineage: Eukaryota > Fungi > Ascomycota > Dothideomycetes > Mycosphaerellales > Mycosphaerellaceae > Phaeophleospora > Phaeophleospora eucalypticola. The sequence goes on from JAKLNG010000015.1 coordinate 671,282, forward strand.
GGGCCAGGAGTTTCTGCTCGAGGGGGAGGGCGAAGAGGTGTTTTGAGGTTGTGAACGCGGAGGAGAGGAGGGAGGGGGAAACGCCGTGGTTTGTGAGGGTCACGAAGCCGGTGGTACGGAAGGCTGTGATGAGAGATTTAGCGAGCGAGATGCGAGCAGCTGGACTGTTATTGTCGTCGTAAGGGGAGAAGTCGAGGGTGGGGATGTTGGGCGAGGGGAGGGAGCCCATCGTGTTCTGATAGGAAATGAAGTGATTTGTTCTGTGGATTCTTGCTGTAGCCTGAGGAAGAGAGACGCGTTACGAAAAGATTCAAGAAGTCGATGAGGTGGGAAAGGCAGTCAGCTCAGGTGAGCGAGAGAGGAGGTGAGGTCCGCCTACATGCGAGCTGATAGGCCAACAGGTACTCCCAAGCTAGAGCGACTTCCACATCAGGAAGTAGTGTGGGGCGGAGTCACAGACCGTTCATGGGTTAATTGCATTTAACGTGAGTTGCTTCGAAACGCAAAATGATGATAAAGAGCATACCATGTTCAATTGCAAACAAACATTCTATTCCCATTCCTCATTATCTACACAACCTCTCCACGCCGCTTGTGTTTCCCTACTCATCCAACACACTCGCAAACTTCTCATTCATTCTCTGCATGAGGTCCTCATACTTCTTGGTAATCGCCTCCTCACCCTCGGTGGGCACCTCGAACTTCATACTTCTCAGATCCGCCTGGATATCCGAAGTGGCTTCCCGGACCTTGCTCCAGTTCTGTCCTTGAGAGATGGCCTTTTGCGATTCGTCGTGGAAAGTCATCATGGCCTTCATCATCCACGCAGTCTTCCACAGCGGACAGAATTGGTCGTAGTCACTGTAGCCGTTCTGCTGCAAGAAGTCCTCCTTGATGAGGGTCGCCACGTCGAGCGTGATCTTGTCGCCGTCACCAAGCGCAGACTTGCCGACCAGCTGCACGACTTGGTCGAGATCTTCGGATGTGGAGAGCAGTTCTCGGATGCGGTTGGCGAAGCGAGGGAATTCGGGGTTGTGCTCCTGGTAGTACTTCTGCAGAATGTTGGTGTACTTCGAGTATGAGGCGGATGTATTAATGGACGGGAAATGTTTTCGCTGTGCAAGCTTCTTGTCCAGACCCCAGAAGACTTGCACAATGTTGAGCGTCGAAGAAGTGACAGGGTCAGAGAAATCGCCACCTGGAGGTGAGACGGCGCCGACAATGCTGATACTTCCCTGGCGGTCTGGAGATCCAAGAGAGGTGACCTTTCCGGCACGCTCGTAGAAAGAGGCAAGCTTGGCACCGAGATAGGCAGGGAAACCTTGGTCAGCAGGCATCTCTCCCAGACGACCAGAAATCTCACGAAGAGCCTCAGCCCAGCGAGATGTCGAGTCAGCCATCATGGCGACGTTCTTCCCCTGATCGCGGAAATATTCGCTTATGGTAATTCTTCATCGTTGTTAGTTAGGGTACTCATGAGAAAGTTGTGTAAAGGCAAAGGTGTCTGAGGGAGGTAGATGCTGAGCAGCCCCAGCGGGTGAGGGGGCAAAGCTTTTCAACAGGCCGAAAAGGCATCTCGACGGACTAGGCCGCTGTCGTGATACTGTGCGGCTACCCATGGGCGTTGTTTTTGGCCGAGAAACTCGGGAACAATGTATTGTCAAGGAGCCTGAAGGAAAGGTAGGACTCACCCAGTGTAGATAGAAGCCTCGCGAGCAGCGACAGGCATGTTCGAAGTGTTGGCGATCAAGCAAGTACGCTTCATGATAGGCTCCTTGCGGCCCTCAAAGTCAATGGTGAGTTCTGGGAAGTCCATCAAGACTTCGGCCATCTCGTTTCCTCGCTCGCCACCTGTCACAGTCAGCATGCCACTCAATCATAATGCTTAACACAACGTACATCCGACGTAAACGATCAAATCACTGTTGGAGAACTTAGACACAGACTGCGAAATGACAGTCTTGCCACATCCAAAAGCACCAGGAATGCAAACGGTACCACCCTGCACACCAGGGAACAGCGCATCCAAAACTCGCTGTCCAACAATGAAAGGGTCGCCAGAGCTCAGCTTGTCGGTGGCAGGTCTGGGCACACGGACGGGCCACTCGTGCATCATGCTGTATTCATACTTCTTGCCCTCGAACTCGACTTCCAAAATCTTCTCGTCGACGGTGTAAGAGCCCTTGGAAGGGTACTTGGTGATGGTGCCGCGGGCACGGGGAGGCAGCAGAATCTTGTGGTCGCTGAGCAAGCTGTTCTCCTTGACCATACCGAAGACGTCGCCGCCGGTGATGTGGTCGCCCTTCTTGAACTTGTCGCTAGGCGTGAACTCCCACTTCTTGGTGCGGTCCAGAGCTGGGACAGCGATACCGCGAGGGATGTAGATGCTCTCCGACTTGTCGAAGATGCCCTTGAGTGGACGCTGGATACCGTCGTAGATGGTCTCCATCAGACCAGGGCCCAGCTCGACGGAGAGCGGCTTGCCAGTGCGGGTGACAGGGTCGCCAACAGTCACACCGGCCGTCTCCTCGTAGACCTGGATGGTGGCCTTGTCGGCGTCGATACGAATGACCTCACCGACGAGCTGGTCGTAGCCGACCTTGCACAGCTCGTACATAGCGCATCCGGTCATGTTCTGAGCGACGATGACGGGTCCGGAGACGGAGAAGATGTTGCCCGCCTGCAGCTCCTCATCTTGGGCATTGTTCTGCTGCTGCTGCTTCTTTGGAGGCATTGTGGCGGGTGTCTCGGGGGCTTCCTCTTCCAATGCGATGGGCTCGACGTCGGCCTCTAGGTCTTCGTCTGCGGCAGAAACGGTGTACTGCGGCAGCGGCGAGCTCTTGGGTAGCTCAGGGCTCTCCGGGAGAGCGACGTTGACCTCGGGCGGGGTGTATGGGCGCGGATGCGAGACGAGGGCGTCGTTGGGATGGAGCGATCTGGCGGGCTGGCTGAAGTAGCCGGGGGTGCTGGTAGTGTTGGTAGTGCTGGTGGTGGAGGTGGAGTTGGAGGCGTGGATCAGGTCGAGAAGCGACGGGCGGGCTTTGAGGGTCGGGCGCGGGCGCAGGCCTAGCATACAACTGCCTGCATCGGATGTGTCTCGAGATGAAAGTGTGTGATGCGTACAAAGTGACAGTATAGGATACCGTGGATACCTCTGTCAGGTGCAGCTATTGACAGCCACAGCTTCCTTGCTTGCCTGCAGCGGGAGCTCAGAGCTTGGCACCTGACGCAGCCCGTCAGCCACCGCAACCAACTCCGCTGATACATCCACAGCACCGCACAGTATGAGAGATCCAAAGAGACGACAACCTCACAGACGCATTTGATTCTACCTATCAACCCACAACTACTTCCTCTCTTCGTCTACCGATTATCTGTGTTTTGTAGTAGTTTAATGTTGTCGATTTGTTCCGCGGGTATCTCTCTTTCATCTCGTAACACCACCTAGAAAACAGAAACACATCAAAGTCATCGCAAGTGATCGCCCGAACACAAGACCGAACCCATCGCCCGGTCCATGCATATATTCTTACACGCAGAGCACAAAAAGCCCGCTTTCAATGCTCTCTTCCACTCCCTCTCAGAACGTCTTCTACCGCCACAGATCGTGTCTGCTGCCTCGCCGCTCGTGCTTGCTCTCGCCTCCAATCGCCGGCGGCGGACGCAGGAAACTATGATCACCGACGCCTGTTATCGCGCTGCCGATGCTGCTCCAGCGTGAGCCGCCTGCCCCGTCCGAAGTCATCGGTCGCGGCACTTCTTCCTGCGGGACTGCGAGGAAGCCACCGAAACCATTGCCGACCATCACGGACTTACGTGCCTCTCCACCGAAGCCTCCTTGCGCCCATTGGGGACCAAGTCCACGAGAAGCGCTGTATGCACTGAGCGGCCGACCGCCAGTGACGATGCTACTGCGGTTGTCTCGGCCTCCCATGCCAGGCGAGATTGCTGTGAAGACCCATTCAAGCTCGTCAATGCCCTTTGCAAACACTTCAAGGGTTTGGTTGAAGCCGCCCCCAGGTGGACCTCGAGGGTTGCCAGACATCGAGCTGAGGTTGCTAGGCTTGCTTGCCAGCGAGCCCCGATCCGAACCATTACCGAACGGCGCCGCAAACGGAGGTAGGATGAGGAGTTCAGGGAAGTGCTGGTCGCGAACGTAGAGCGTGGTGAGAGCGGGAAGTGCATTCTGATGCAGTGACGAGGCCAGGTATGAATAGTATGACTCTGCAGGCTTCTGCAACCCTTGCACTTCGTCGCTGCTCGTGATCTCAAAATGTAGTGTCCTCAGTGAGATCGATGCCAACGGCGCTACTTGCTGTGCAGCCAAGCCGAGCGACTTGGAAACAGTCTCAACAATGGACAAATGTCGGATGGAGCTGGCACTCCACAGGACTGATGACAAGTCCTGCACAGTCACACCAGTCGCCTCCAGCGTCAACGAGTACAGGACCTCGCGTACGTGAGGCGCGTGGAGCCATGTGTTCAAGCCCTGCGCCGTGACATTGGGTGTGTGCTTAAGCCTGAGAATATGCAAGGGCGGAAAGTCTGGGAGTTGGCCAGGTGCTGGTTGGAATATCGTATCGTCGATCCAAGGCATATCAGATAGCGTCAACTCGCGTATGGTTGGGAGGCTTCCCAAGACGATCCTCAGCGTCGCTGGCTCAATCGAGAGCCCTGTTAAGTCCAACATTTCGATCGCCTGCCAATGTCGCTGGGCCAGCAACTCAATTTCTCCTTCCGATCCGCTCCTGTAGCTCATCTTTCTGATGTCCGGACATCGTGCCTGCAGCTCCTGCCTCAACGCCATACAGCTCGAGTCTCCAGTGAAGAATCCGTCCGGAAGATCGACATATCTCAAGTTCGGCAGAGCAGCAACAGTCCTCGCCAGCTCACCCTTTGCCGTCTCGCGCGTCATGAAAGGAAGCTTGAGGAAGAGCGTCTGCTGAGCCAGATTACGCTGCTCCCTCACTGTGCGGCACAGCAATGACAGTCTGATGTTCGGCACCTCGACAGGCTCGACATTGCTCTTACTCCGGAAGTGCTTCTTGTTCTTCTTGCGCTGATCGGCCAGGATCTCCTCCAGCTCACAGTAGTGCACTGCGTCTATGCGTACGCTCCCGTACAGCATGCTCTGGGCCGTCGCGTACCACTTGCGGCAGGTCTGCGCGGACTTGGCGAGATCGCGCAGGTCGCAGAGCATGCACCCGTCGCCGATCTGCGAGTCCTCGCATGTTTCGTAGGAGGTGTCTTGTGAGTGTGGGCAGACGTAGGAGAAGATGTTGGCGAGCACTTTATCTGGAAGTCGTTGGGTGTAGTCGGGACCGGCACGTCCGTATCGTGATTGTGACTGGTATGGGAGAGGCGGCACGCTGCTGCTGCTCGTCGGCTGCGGGTTGTTATCCTTCAGTCGCGACCTTGAGCGAAAGTGCTTTAGTAAGCCCATGGCTGCGCGGGTCGTGTGGAGTCGACCGGATGGAGGTGGTCGATGTTATCGTTGCCGGAGTCTCGTAGGTGTCGCGTGTTAAGGAGGTCGGTACGTCTCGCAATGGATGAAGGTGGATGTGGTCGGCGCGTGCAATACTGCAGACGTGTCGAGAGAAGAGGATTGGGTTGGCGGCGGCAAGTGAATGGAGGTCGTTCGGCGGCCGTCAGCCAACCCCTAAGTTAGCTACGGAATGTAGCAGCCCTGGAGCTACTGGACCGGTACCAGGGTGAGAAGGGTGACCAGGGTCCACCGGCGGGGAGAGCGAGACGTTGTTCCTGTTTCAGGAAAGGGTGCAGGCCCGAGCTTATCCACCTGCACTTTGCCCGCTGAAACACGCAAAATAAATCTCACTGAACAACTCTAAACAATCTGCGGTCGCTGTTGTCATGGCTTGCACATGCAGAGACAGCCGCCAAGAGCTTGTCGCCCCAGCTTGTCGCTCTTGTGTCGCGTTGTGTCGCACTACGCCGCCGCTGTTTGGGCAGAACCCGCCGTTTGCGTGATTTGGCGGCAATGACGCTCCCTCCTCCTATTCTCAGGAGCCGGCTCCGGCTATCTCGGCCACTCTGTTTGGGCTACAATCATCAATCGGGCTTACATATCCCCGGGAGAAGCAGTCCTGATCTCCAACGATTGAAATGAGATTGGGGAAGGTACGAACGCCGTCTCAAGATACATGTCCCTGCAAGTTTGGAGACACTTCCCATGAGCCTCCCAGCAAGTATCGACGTCAGACACGTTGGCGAATCCGTTACGCTACGGAGATCTTGCGGAAGACCGGTCTTTGGCAGCGGCATTACCGGTGTTGGATACTAACGAAGCGAGATGCTTTTCGCCGGCAGCTCGTTTGCCAGAGGAGCCGCCGCCTGATCAACTCGACTGCTGAATAACTATCTTGCTTCACCAGAAAGCGAAGAGCTACAGTGTGATTTGCAGCTTTTGAGATGTTGATTCGATATTAACTTAGGTTTGATAGCTAGAAGGTATAGGAAGCCGAGGGATACGGCGCGTTATTCTTAGATTGGGGACATAAAAGCTACCTCACCTACAGGTATTCCATCAATGCCTAGCTGGACGTCACCCTCTCACATACACCACGATGGCAACACCCTTGCGCCTCGCGCGACAAGCTCGCCCGTCGACGCTCCCTCATCCCTCCCGTCTCCGCAACTCAGCATTTCGAAAAACCCGCTTCTTCGCCGACCAACCCAACCCGCAACCCACCACCCGAATCTCCCGCCTCGAATCACGCCTCCCAAACTTCCTCTCCCGCCACCTCCAACCCCTCCGCACCGCCCCCATCTCCCACATAACCGCCTTCCTCATCCTGCACGAGCTCACCGCCATAATCCCGCTCTTCGGCCTCGCCGGGATCTTCCACTACACCAACTGGCTACCCCCATACATTAGCGAGTACAAATGGATACACGAATACCAAGTGATGTTCGGGAACTGGATGCGCAAGAAAGGGTGGATTGGCGAGGATTCGAGAAGGGAGAAGTATTGGGGAGGAGGGGAGAAGGGGGTCAGGATTGTGTTGGAGTTGGCGACGGCGTATGCGGTTACGAAGATTTTGTTGCCGGTTAGGATTGTCGGGAGTGTGTGGTTGACGCCTTGGTTTGCGAGGTGGACGGTTTTGCCTGTGAAGAGTTGGGTTGGGAGGTTGTTCGGGAGGAAGGGAGGCAAGGCTGTTGGAGCGGTCAAGAATGGGTCTTCTGGTGCTGCTGGGACTGGAGCTGTGGGCGGCGGTGTCGTCCCGAAGACGGGAAAGTGAAAGCATTGATGGGTTATTGATGGATACCTTTTCTTGGCCAGGTTAGCCGTCTGTCTGTCTCGATCAATCGCTGGCTTGCACATACCTGTCAAGTCGACTTGCCCCAACTGCGGTGGCAGATCGCGGCATTGTACATGTCTCTAACAGTCGACACCTGAACGAAGTTCAGATCGGCCACCACGACGCTGGCTTGCTTCTTTCCGCTCTAAAGGCCCGCACATACGAGCATGGCTCTCTTTTCGCAGCAGCACGGATCGATTCGTCTTGCGTCAACCACTGTCGAAACAACACAAGCGCAGACTCCGCATTCGGCCGTTACGCGTAGCAATTATTGCTCTAGACTGGATCCACGGCCTTCCAGCTCACGGAAGCAATATATGCGATGAGCTAGAACAGATGTTGCCAGAGCTCAATCCTGATTCGGCGCTTCAAGCATCGACGATGCAGGCGTAGTCGAGTGACCATGAGCACGACACATGTACATAGTGACACCAATTGCAATTAAAATGTGAAATTTCTCAGTCATGCAATTCTTTTGAGTAATCGACCTATGCGCGCCTCGTGTATGATACAAACGCCACAAATTCCTCCATGCAAATGAGGAAAACGAACGCCGTTCTGTGATGCTCGTGGGTATCATCCATTCTTTTGCAGTGCCAGTAGTGACTGCGGCATGCTAGAAAGCTCTCTCGACAACAGCTGAACGTTATCGATTTCCAAATCGTACGCCAATTGAAGAACGTGTCCCAATCAGCTCTTCAGCCACTCGCGACGCTTCTTCTGCTTCTTCTCCTGGCGGTTCTTCTTGATTTCCGCCAGCTCAGCCTTTGTGAACTTCACATTGCGGCGCTCCTCCTTAAGTGAGCGTCCGTCGTGTGCGTTCGCGGCGGCTTCGGTGTCGAAGAAAGCGTTCATTTGACGTCCACTCTTTGCGGCATCTGTGTGACGACTGGGGTCGAGATGAGACTGCTGGGCGTGGCCTGTAGCGCGATTGAATCCCAGCGTGGAGGTGTAGTCGGCACCAGGTGCGCCTGCGGCTGGGCCTTGACCGTGGCCATAGTTGTAGCCGTAACCACCTGCGCTCGGACCTGGGCCGTAGCCTCCTCCCATGACGCCTCCTGGGTTGCCGTACGGCAGACGCTGAGCAGAGCGCGCGGCATCCTCGGCGGCGTGCTTCTGCTGGTGCCACTTCGCATAGTCCGCGTTGGGGTCGTAATCGCCGTGAATGGCCGGGTTGTAGCCCATGTACGGCGGCTTCTCCGCCTCGCGTCTCGCCTCGGCAGAGCCTGCTTCCTGGAGCCCTTTGCTCTTGTCTCTTCCCTGGGTGTTCGGGTCAAAGATCCAGTACTTGTTGTCAGGCTCAATGTAGGTGGTCTGGTCGGACGCCTTGTTCCAGTAGTAGTGCGTCTCGCCGTTCGGTCCAGGAACAGGGCACGCCACTTCGTACCACGTGAAGGAGCACTCCTTCATGGAAAGTCAGTCAATGAGAAGTGATGTGGTGTTGGCTGAAGATTGCGATCGAAATGAAAGTGAAGAAAGTGAGCACTGATCAAGATCCTGAGATCGTGGCGCCGATGGGCTGAGAATGAGAAGATGATAATAAAGGTTGAAGGAGATGAGAGAATTAGTCAACCGTCGAAGCGGTGCAGCAACTCACCAAACGGTCGTCATCGTCATACGACTTTGGAGTGTCGTGGTCTTGCTCAACGGCAAGATTCTCCTGCGCCTACTCACTGTCAGTAAGCAAGGAAAGAATAAATCATCTCAATGCATTTCCGTGGTGCGCGGCTGCGACGTGCAGCGGTGGCTTTTGACAGTGGCAGAGCGCTAGCTTGCGCAGTTCGGAGCGTTTGCGCGCTCGACGTGATGACTCGGTATCTTCGGTGGCATTCGTGGCTTCGTGCCTTAAGCGGTGGCAGCAAACTCACCTCCTCCGCCTGCTCGGCCGCGTCGTGTGGATTCTTCTCGGCGGCGGCCTTTGGCTGATCTTCGTGGAGCTCGTTGGATTCTTGGGAGGCGCGCCGCTCGGCAGCGCCCTTGATGCGAAATTCTTCTTCCTGTGCCATCGTTAGAAATTTTGCTTGCGTTCGGCAAGCGGCGTGGCGATGGCTGGAGAGGTCGAAGTTCGAGGTCGAAGTGAAGTCGGAGACTACGACTGCGGAGATGCCAAGACTCGAGCTCGCGTGACAAAGATGAGTGCTCGCTTGCCGATCCTTGTGACTGACCGACTTGAGGACCGGGAGCTCACACCTCCCACTTCCAAGATCGCACACGAGCTTCTCCGATCACTTAATGCTTCCTAGACGAGGATGGCCCAACCCGTCTTAGTGAGGACCTATTCGAACAAGAGAAGACGTCCAGAGCAAGTTCCCACAGCCATCGGAGTTGGCGACGCTCATGTCCTTCCTCCAATAGCATCCTACGCGTTTGCAGACATCCTTCGCGCGGCAGACAGCTCCGACCTTCAGAGCGCCATCGATGGGATCGCAGAGATATGTGCCAAGAATAGAATGAGCCTGGCCGACGAGTACTCCTCACACCTTCCGCCTCTCGGTGAGATCACTGAATCCACGTCCTCGCGGATCCGACCGCATCTACATCGCCCTGGCGGTGGCTTCCGGCGAGCGCTCACGAGCGTACCCGAAGCGAGCTCAGGAAGCAGTGAGGGCAGTCGAAAGAGTAGAAAGAGAGGCAGTATATTCAGCTTTCGCAAACAGCAAGGCCAAGATACCAAGCCCATGAAGCGAATATGCCTCGGAGTGACAAGAACAATCCCAGTAGATACGACGACTGCTTTGGCTGATGAAGCTCTTGCCTTGCCGGAACACACTAGAAACTCCTCCGAAACTACCATCATTCCAGTCGCACAAGGAAGCTCCGCACCTGCCCCTCCAAGCGCTGCTGCATCGAGCCTGCAGCGTCTTCTTTCAGCAGACCGAACATCTCACGGAGGTTGAAGCCCAAACCACGAAGCGGAGACTTAGCCAGACGTCTCAAATCTGACATTCTACCTGACGCAGAGTGGCTCGACCAGATGGCGATGCGCCTCTGCGCTGCAGCGAAAGCTATATTACTTCGTGGAGCCTAGAAATATTGCGCTCGATCTAGACTCCGAAGCACCACAGGCCGGCCCAAGGTTCTTCGGTATCCGCCGACAAGAAGGACGCCCAGTGCAGATCCAAACACCCCTAACAAGGACAGGGCGTCGAACAAGGAGCTCTGCTTTTGGAGCCTTTACGGAGATGAATTGATGAGTTGCACAGAATTCGCCTACCAGCTTTGTGCAGGTACTCAACAAATACCTCTTATCGACTCGCACACGCTCAGAAAACGTCGTTACTGAACAACCAAAAGTCAGAAATTGGCTTGCTGAAGATGTCTGATTGAGCATCATCAAGAGAGACGTCATGCTGCACATGCAATGTCTGCCCTTTCCGAGAAGTTGCGCAATCGACCTAGCTGTGATCTGCTCTTCGCCAACTTACGACTGGATAAGATCCACTGCTGCTACGAATAGCAAACTCAGCGCTGCCACCAGTGCGATCGACCACGAATGCCAAGCCTCGTTCCTTCGAACTTGCCAAGGCTCGTGTCCAGAAGCTCGTCGACATGGGTTGCCTTCGCGCATCAAGCTTAATTCTCAGGGGAGGCAGTTCAAGCACATTCCGAGCGTTCCTAGTGGCACATCCACTGTGCTTGCAGTCTTCAGATCGACACAAGACGCGCACGCCCGAAGGACCGCTCCGCCACACCCCGTCGATCAGCCTAGGGTCCAAGCCAAAGTCAACCTCACGTTAAGATGAAACAGCCTTTCATTGATCAGACGCTGTCTGATCCGGTGCTCCTTGCGTCGCAAGACTTCAAGTGGTGTGTGTACTGCCTGATAGCCAAGCAACGCCGGGCCTCGAAGTGGAAACTGACGCAGCTCATCAATAGCCTCTTGCTTAGGGATGGCTGCATCACGTCCATTCGCGAGACAGCCCTAAGAAATGTTCTGCCAAGGAGAAAGGTGTTTGGCTCGAGCAGCCGCGAACTTACTTATAGCAGTCTCGCGCCTAGACGAAGCTCCCCTGCAAGTGTCGAGTTCAACGATCACAACAGTCCGAGAATGGACGCTGAATGGCCTGCCGTTGTTGTCAATATTTGAACCTGAACGCGAATCAAGTATGCACCTGATGATCTGAGAAATAATAACGGTCTCGAAATATCAAGCCAAGAGCCGAGCCAGCTGAAGTGTGTGCATCACATGGCGACTGCGCGAGCTGATCAGCCCCGTTCGTGAGCATTAACGCCCAGAAACGACGAAGTATACGAGATCGCGAACTTTCGACGTGGCGACGATGAAGTCTGTCCAGCTGCATGCCCGCGGAACGGGATTTATCTTGGTTAAAAGGTGTCGGTACATCCTTAATGCAGGAGCCATCCAACAGGCTCCCTCACACTTCAAATCCCAAACCATCATCTCCGCACTCTATCTCTTACCACTCCCTAATCTTGTACCATCTTCCGAAACCATGCTCCAGCAACTTCTCCTCGCCCTTCTCTCCACAACCCCAATCCTCGCCTCCACCATCCCTTCCCAGCTCCTCACACGCCGTCAAGGCAGCAATGAAACACAGTCGCCTTGCAACCCAGGAGACGAGCTCGCCTGCTGCGCCGCCGAAAATGACGACCGACCTATCATGGGTGCTGCGTGTGAACTGAATATCCGTGCGTGGGGCGCTTACTCCATCTTCGAAGTAAGCTTGGAAAGCTGACGTTGTGAGGCAGTGGGTCAGAATTGTCCTGATGCTGTTTTTCAGTGTTGTAGTGTGGAGCAGAATGTGAGTTGCAGATGGCGATGTGGATGATTCGATTGGAAGCGTGGGAGTGCTGACGAGTGTGTGACAGGGATTGATCAATGTGAATTTAGCTTGCGTGGCGTTGAATTTGTGAGAGAGTTGAAGACCGGGGCCTGGAGTGTGTGGTGGTTTCGAGGGGCTGGTGTCGACGATACGATGTGTGATGTTTTTTGCACGAGGCATGTTGCATGATGTCGTTGACGAGGCATGAGTGGGACTTGAATAGAAGCTGGAGGACGAACAGTACTGTGAAATGGGTATGATTCGTTGGCTGCACTGCCAGAAGGCATCTTTTGGAATTGATTCGTCTGCATCTATCTGCTTGCTATCAAGAGCTCGTTCTGGCCATCAGGCCGAGCGAATGTTGTCTTTGGTGGCTGATGCAAGGCAGCCGGAAGTCTCTATCGGCTGCAGGATCAGGTCGTGTCTGGCAAATGGCCCTTTAGAAATAACGTCAGCCAGACCCTCGAAAGGCGCTGAAGACGAATCGACCAACTCACTCGGTCCAAGGCAGTCTCGACTACAGCGACTTCTCTCACTTGTCGCTTCTTGGGTATCTTTCCAACTCATTGCTGTTACGTCTGGAGAGCATGCTGTCGGATCGGTGTTGTAATTCATCGCTTATTTGGTGGCACTGGCTCAGCCTTTGTTCGCATTCTTGAACAAATTGAGCAGAGCGTTTTGCTGCATGTTCGGCGGAGGTCCCTGCTGTTGTTGGAGTGTCGGATTTGGCGAGCCTCGGAAGAAGTCGGTATCTGCGGAATGGGCGAAACGGGCAGATTGGCCATCGCCGTGGTTCTGCGGTGGGTACATAGATGCCTGCATCTGAGGAGGTGGTGGTTGCTGAGGCTGTTGTGGTTTCGCAAAGAGCGTTGCGAGGTCAATCTGCTGGCCTGACATGGAAGGCATCTGCTGAGGAGCCTGAAAAGCTGCCTCGAACGCCGCCTCGTTGTTTTGCTGTTGTGGTGGCTGCGCGTACCTCTGCTGTTCTGCTCCATATGACTCTCGTCGAGGCATGCCGTCAAGCCCGTACTCGTACTGATCGTACTCTTGCTGGTAGCCATTATGCCCTCCATTCGCTTCCTCCGCAAGCAGGGCATATTGCTCAGCCCGTTCCGCGCATTCCAGCAGCTTCCTCACGACCTCAGCAATCACCTCTTTTCCACCCTCCGTATCCTGAAACATCCAGATTCCATAAATCGTCGCTGTCTCATATCCCTCTCCTTCCTCTGTAACGGCAGTCTCCAACACAGTGCATATGACGAACTCGTCTGCGACTTCAATGTTTTCGGTGCTGATCAGCTCGAGCTCCCAGTTCTCCATGTGTCTTCTGTTCAAAATGATAGCCTTGTACCCCGGATATCCTCCATCCTCAGCAGCAGTCTGACACACAAATAGCGTGCCTTGAATATCGGTCTTGTCCTTGTCCCATATGCCCGTCTCAGGATTGCATGTGTAGATGACTGCGAACGGCGCGATCGCAATGATTTGCTCCACTTCGGGATACCAGCGCTTCAAGACCAGTATATTGAGCTCTTCGTTTGTCCGATTCGGAGGAGGCGCAGTGATTGGGAGCTGGTACGCAGCATTGTCAGTATAGTTCGCTGCATCGGTATCGTAGTCCGAAACGACAGGCGGCGGCGGAGCAGGAGCGCGCTGGGCGTTCTTTTTCTTCGGTGGCATCCTCCTCTTGCTCTTGGACAGTGGCAGTGGCTATTGCGATCTGTGTTATCGATATTGTCCAAGTAACCCTCCAGATGCTCCTTCAGTATAAAAAGCGCGACGCGTGGGAACTGAGTGTCGTGTAGATTGGCTTTTCGGACTCGGGGCGAAGCTGGAGCTGCAAAGTGCAATGTCGTCAGCGGCAGCAAGGGACTGCACTGCTCTCACGCGACGAGATTCTGGCCCGCGTATCCGTTGGGCGCGCGCAAATCTCATGCAGCATATGTACCAAGCAGCTGATCGACTTGGCACGAATACTGGGAGAATCGGTACAGAAGTTGGTATGGACTGAGGAAGTTGCCCCGCGCAAGAGACAACGATGATTTCATCAGGCGACGACCAGCAATGTCACATGCTACGAACTATTTTCTGAAGTGAAGTGAATCGACAAGATCGTCGAAGATGCCGGGATCCAGTACCCCTAAGTCTTCGCGTCCGCCCTCCACCGCCAGCAGCTTGATGCAAGACGTTCCTGGCGCCTTTCCTCCCATAGCTCAATTCGGCCCCGAAGATGAATACGACGAAGAGGACCAAGAGCCAAAGACCTTGCACGAAGTCGTTCACGCTCGCCGAGCAGAGTATGTGCGTCCGAAGAAGATCCGTATAAAGGTCGGAACATGGAACACTGCGGCGTACAAGGGTGCTGAGAAAGACGTGGGAGGATGGTTCGTGCAAGGCAGAGGATTGGCGGAGAAGTTGACTGGGTTGAATGTCCGTCATGGGGAGGCAGCTCGTTCAAAAGAAGACGTCTCTGCGCAGGAGGAGAGGTATCAATACAAGGAGCCGACTCTACCCAAAGGAGAGGAAGTTGCACTGCCTGGAAATGATAATGTCGGACTATATGTTCTTGGATTGCAGGAGGTCGTAGACATTAGCTCTGCGACCGAAGCCTTGAGGCCATATACGGACCCCAGCGTTGCAGCGAAATGGAAGGAGGCCATGGAGGCTGCCTTACCAGCTGGATATCGACTAGTCGCGGAGCAGCAACTGATTGGACTGCTGCTTCTCATGTATGCAGCACCCGATGTTGCCAACGACGTCAAGTCTGTGAGTACTACGAGTGTTGGCACGGGTTTGATGGGCTACATGGGCAACAAGGGTGCTGTGACAGCAAGAATAGTGCTTGGTGATACAACAAGGCTGGTCTTTGTCAACAGCCATCTAGCAGCCGGTTCGGATAAGTCAGCTCTTGAGAGGAGAAATTGGGATGCGCAACAAATCATCAGTCGTACAAAGTTCGAGCCAATTCAGGATGCCATGGACCTTACGCAGTCGCAAGGAGAGCAAATTGGCGATGAGGATTTCGCTTTCTGGTGCGGCGACTTGAACTATCGATTAGAAGGCATTCCTGGCGACGATGTTCGGAGGCTACTCATGTTGCACACCAGAAACGAATACGATCTAAGCCAACAGTCTGCACGCAAGATCGAAGGAGAGCTGCAAGAAGCAACAAACTCCGTCAAGGAGAGGATCAAAGATGGTCTTGGTCATGAAAGCACCTCAAGCTCGTCGTCTTCCAGCTCCGACAACCGCAAGAGCGTGGACAGCACACCTGCTACAACTTTGGTGGACGAAGTGGCAGCGAGCGAAGATCCGGCATCTCTTCAGACGACGCTTTCCTCACTGTTACCTCATGATGAGCTGCAACAGCAGATGAAAGCACGAAAGGCTTTTCATGACGGCTGGAGGGAAGGTCCAATCACATTTCTCCCTACCTATAAATACGATGCAGGGAGCGTGGGCGTCTTCGATTCTAGCGAAAAGAAGCGTGCTCCAAGCTGGTGTGATCGCATCCTGTATCGAACCAGACGGGACAAGCTAGCATACGAGACCACAATCAAAGATGAGGAGAAGGCACGAAAGATGGACGAGCAGATGAAGGCCAGTGGTATCGATCAGGCTGGAAACGACGATGAGCTTCTGTACGATTATGACCCCGAGACCGATGGAGCAGATGCTGGAGGCGGCGACTACGATGAATACGATGAGTATGATGATGCTGAAGATGGAGTTGTGATCACTAAGGAGGGTTTCGAGGATGTCATCAATTTGGAATATTATACGGCGCATCAAAGGGTCTTGTCCAGCGATCACAAACCTCTGGACGCCTCGTTCATGCTCAAATATGATGCCGTGGTGCCCGAACTCAAGGCAAAGATACACGCGGAAGTTGCTCGAGAATTGGACAAAGCAGAGAACGAGGGGCGACCGAACGTCACAGTCGTCGTCGACAAGCATCACGATACGCCCGCTTCCAGCGAAGAATGCCTACCGGAGAAATTTGAAGGTGTGTGGTTCGGCGATGTCAGATGGGCCCAAAGCAAACATCGCTCCTTGACGATCGCTAACACTAGCCGTGTGCCCACTACCTTCTCTTTTATCGAAAGGCCAGCTGGTCCAGGTGAGGAATCTGGTATCGCGCCCAAGTGGCTCAAGATCGAAGTCAATGGCCACGAGATGTCAAGCTCTGCAAAAGCATCCGAATCGATCACACTTGAGCCTGGCGAAACTGGGAGCGTCGGTTTGGAACTCAGGATCCTCTCCATGAGTGACGTTCACGGCCTGAACGAAGACAAACAAGATCTGGAGGAGATTCTTGTCCTCCGCGTGGAGAATGGTCGAGACCACTTCATCCCGATTCGAGGACGCTGGCAAGAGAGTAGTCTCGGCAAGTCCATTGACAAGCTCGTGCGAATCCCCGAAGGAGGCATCAGGAAACTACAGCGACAGAAACCAAAAGACAAATTGAAGACAGCAGCAAAGACCGTCGAGGCAGCAGAAACATTGCAAAGGGCCAGGTCAAAGAGCACGGAGGATGATAATCCCGTACGTTTTTCAGCACCGCGCGAATTATTTCGGCTGACGGAAGCGGTAGAAGAGCTGAGTACCCGAATTGTGGCGGAGTGGGAGATGATGAATGCACCAGCTACTCCAGCGTCTCCACCACCCCCTGGCATCGAACCATTTGGCGAACAAGCTCTGGAACCCGGCGCTCCATGGGATGCACATCCTGGCTGGCCCTTTGACGAGGCATGCTGGACCGAGCGTACAACATCACACTGGAGCCAAGCCCTCAGCGAGGCCTGTAATGCTTTGGATGAAGATCAACCACTCGAGTCCTCTCTTCCTGAGCACCTCCCTCGTATCCAGCGCCTCTACGTGCTCTGTAGCTTCCTTCTCCTCTTTCTCAAAAGTATGCCCGACGGCATCGTCACCACCAGCCTCTGGTCCGGCGTCGACAAGTACATGTCCGAAAACGAAAAGTCGAAGCGCAAACTCAGCACCGACGACCAGCGCACTGCAATTCAAGAAATCCTCTCCCAGAATCCAAGTCACAGCATCTCGTTCGTGCTCGTCATGGGTATGCTAGAGCGCATGATCACCGAGCGCATCATCAACGCCGCTCCTGTTCCAGGCACGCGAGGCCACAGTCGCAACCCGAGTATGGACTCGGTGCAGTCGCAGCCGCTCAGCCCGACAAGGAGAGCAGGCGGCACGATCAAGAGGATCATGACAGGCAAGACACCTGCAGCGGCGCAAGGTCCATCGGCGAGGGAGCAGGCGAGTTCAGCATTGGCGAAGATCTTTGCGGATCCGGTCGTGCGCGCGGGCGAGGTTAGCGGCGAGAAGGCGAAGGCCGCGCTGGCGAAGCGGAAGGCGGAGGTCTTGAAGATTTTCTTGAAGAGGGATGGAGAGCCTGGATAGACTAGGTACACGATTGATAATCTTCTTGATGAATGCACGTAGTATGACACACCCAAACTCAAGATGTGTGTGTTGCAGCGCAAACAGCTCTCGTCGTCCGCGCGGCTGCGGCACCCCACCTCCCACTCAATCACATGCTCAGGGGCTTAAGGACCAAGCCGCTAGCACGGCTACTTCCGCACAAATTGAGCTTTGAATATTTAATTCACAGCCTCATTCTCATCCAAAGCAGGATTAGCTCAATGGAAATGACTCTGATGTCGCTGCGGTCCCGTGGGGGCAACAGCGACAGAAACCGACCCGTTGGGCGTCCTCTGGAGAAAGGCAAACCCAGGTAATGCTGTGTTTCCTTACCTGGACCCGATGTTCGCATCTGGGTTGGGTTTCTTTTTGCACTTTCGAATTCAATTTGATATTTGGGTAGAAGTTGAGGATTTGCCGTTTTGGGTCATGTGCGCGGGTGAGATTTTTGGTGTCTAGCTTGTGACATGTGACCAGGGGCGGCAGCAGCCTTGGCTACCGGGCCATCTCAATTTTTCCTTTCAGTTGAGTACTTTCACGCATTTCTATCATCATTTCTGTAGTATGCGTCGCACTGATGGTCACACTGAGTCTGCCTGGCCACCGAGAAGGATGGACAAGGCGCGCGAGAAAATTTGGTGGCGTGTCATGCACCTGGCACGTGAGCAGGGGGATGTCGGCCTTTCCGCCCAGAATTAGCTCTGTCGAGGCTACGAGATGGTCATACAGATTGTTTAGTTAGCCGAGCGTGCCTTCATCGTGCGATTGCACATTGGGCGAGGCTCGTCTCTCAATCCTTTGTGACGCAAAAGTTTGCAGGTCAAGTGTTTGGGACGGTGGCCGGGCAGGCAAATGCGACAATAGATTTGATGATTATGCTGATTCACCTCGAGAATTTGTGCCCCAAACGTCTGATTCATCCATCACAGGTTGTTGTCCTTCTTGAACTTATCCCAGGCCTCGTTCAGTGTGCTGAAGACTGCTGCGCTCACCATGCGCTGCTCGGTCGTGGCGTCTTGTGGAATCTGGAGGACAGCACGTATTAGTACACTGCAGTAGCTTCATTCGCATTCACGTTACTCACCTTATCCGGATGCACCTTGGCAATCGCCTTCATATAGACGATCTTGACTTTGTTCGGCATCACGAGATCACTCATTCCAACTTTCTTCCAGCCTGCGCCTTCCCAAAGGACACCATCCAAGCTCTGAAGCAATGCACGGAGGTTGTCCGACTTGCCTCCCTTCCACGCGGTCAGACGGGCATCAACTTGATCAACCAAGGCGAACTTCTCATCGTCGGCCTTCTCCGCTGCCGCATTCGCTGCGCGAAGCTTCTTCACTGCATCAGCCGACGCGGCACTCGAGAGTGCAGGTCGCTGCATACTGTTGCCCAAGCTCTTGGCTGGCGGCGCTTTCGTTGTCGCCGATGCAGCAGTGCGCGCCGGTGCTGGCTTAGCAGCTGGCTTTGGAGCGGCTGCCTTCTCGCATCTGTCTCGGCCTCGCAGACTTACAGCGCCGCCAACTCCAGCCCCAACTGCAATCTGCCACACAGCTGCAGCATCTTTCCACTTTTCCATGTGCTCCAGTGCTTCTGCCTTGCGCATCAATGCTTTTCCGAAGAACTCGCGCATTTCCTTTGTGCCTTCTCCGCCGCCCAATTCAATCACTTCGCCAACGCCCTGACTGTCTCCAATTACTTTGAGCGCCTCGTCTGCATCTGAAACGGCTGACTTGGCATCGCCTGTCTTGATACCAGTTAAAGCTCGGTTCGTATAGACGATGATTGCGACTGGGTGTGTTGGTGGAAGAGGACGCAAGGCAGCCGAATAGGATTCGTGAGCAGAAGCATAGTCACCGCGCTTGAACGCCTCTCCTCCTGCTTTACGGTGTTGAGCAGACGTAGACAGCACTGTAGGAGAAACGCTCGGAATGTTGCGCGGCGGTGCTTTAGGCCTTGGTGGAACAGGAGATGGGCGGGTCGCGGGCGCCGATCGTGCGGGCTGTGTTGGCGGCGGTGTAGGTCTGGATGGCGCTGGGCTGAAAAGATCGACTTCGGGTTCAGACTGGGGCTGAGCCGCAGGCTTCGGTGTGGGCTTTTTCCGTCGAGCTGGGCTGACATACGCTTGAGCACTCTGCTCCTCGACGTCTTGTCGGCTAAGCTTAGCAGTGGGCCTCTTATCTTGAGCGGGTGCTTGCTGCATGAACCTTGGTTGCGATGCCGGACGATGGGGCAGTGGTTCAGCTGGCGTCCTTTGTCTATCCGCATGCTGCTCGCCAGCGTTTGGCCTCGCAGGCTTCTGTGGTCGTTCGCGAGGCATGTCGAGCATCGCAGCCTCATTCGTCACGTCAGCTTCACGTCTCGCGGCAGCACTCTGTCTCTCTGAATCCGGCCGCCTTTGAGAGCTCGATCTGCTGTTGTCGCCGCTCGTACTTTGCATCCATTTGGGTTGACTTGGGTCACGTTCTTGTTGGAACTCGGCCATTGTCTTCGCCATCTGCTTCTGGCTTGCCTTCCATAACGACGTAGCGCCTTTGAACAGTTTATTCCCGTACTCCTGAGCCATCTGTGCCGCATCTCTATCGCTCGCTGCTGGCGATCGACTGTCTTGTCTTCTTGCAGCAGAGCCAGACCGTGCTTCCTCTCTCATCCAGGAAGGCATGGCGTCCCGTTCCCCACCAGATCGCCGTTGCGGACTTCGACTTCCACCGGTTGGGCTCTGTCGTCCCTCGCCAGCCTGAGCTCTAGCCTTTTGGCGCGATTCCTCGTGCGCTTGCTGAAGCAACCATCCCACGGCACCCTGCACATTTCCTCCTGATTCCGCCAATGCTATCTTGGCATTGTCAGCTGGAAATCCCATCTCCACCAGCTCTGCTAATGATCGGTCCTCCGGGACGTCAGTCTCAGAGGCATCGGTGCCTCCCACAACGAAGTTGCTCTCTGGTGCAGATGTGACGGGTTTGGTGGAGGGCTGGGGCGGCTTCTCCGTGACCGGCTTGCCTAAGTCACCGAGAATGTCATCCTCATCCGCTGCTACTGTTGCACTCGGTGCTGCATGACCGTTTGCTCTCTGGGGCATTGATCCAAGCCCAAATGGGTCATCATCATCGTCGAAACCACCGGCGTGCCCGCTGTTCGTGGCAGGAGCCGCAGGCTGCACCTGAGCTGGAGTGCTCCTTCCACTTACTCCGCCTGAAGCCGGAGGCGGAAAATGACTTGCCTTATCCACTGGGGCGTCCTTGTTGAATGCAGCCATTATATCATCCTCATCTTCCGCCGTGCTCTGTGTCGGGACACCTCTAACCTCCGGCGTCCCTCTTCCACTACCACTGCCCAATGTATCCCACATTGCCGCTTGCTGCTCTTGTTGACGTCTCTTCTCCTCCACCAATTGTTTCTGCCGCTCCTGGATGGATACATTGTTCGCTGCAGACTTTTGAGACTTTAAAGACAAGAGGTTCCCAAACTGGTCGCCAGAGGCCGCGGGCGGCTTTGCATTGCCGTTCAGGGTGCTTGAAGGCCTGCTAATGTTCTGAGGCGACGCGGTACCTGACTGCGATAGTGCTGGGCTGGCTCGGAAACTGTTGATATTGGAAGCGAAGGTACTCGGATTCAAGGGAGCGTTGTTGGATGATGGCGTCGCTTTGGCTGGCTTTTGCCAATCTTCGCCCAGTAAATCGTCCATTGTTGCGGGTGTGTGTTCAAAGGAAGGTATTGAAATTTCATTCCAATGGTTCAAGCATGGCAAACGATGTACATGTGGACAGAGAGCGTGATCTCTAACGTCAGGTTGTCGGCTTGGCAGTTGACGTTGGCTCGTAACGTTCGGCGGATCTTCGGCTTTAAGCAAAACCCGAATCCGAACAACTTCAGGGGTTGCGCCTTCCTTGCCATTCGCGACAGCGGTCACATGCGAACATCAAGCTCACAACATGTGTGTGATGTGAAAAAAGCGCTGACTATGTCGGTGATGTGTGCTAGCTATCTCATGGGGCTTGGCTCGAGCCCGTCTCGTTGACAATTCGTGAAATAGGGGGTACTCAATGGCGATTGTAGTGCAGACGCACAAGGTCTCACTTTGCGAATTAGTGAGGTCGCTCTTGCTACAATGGGTCGTTCTTGCCTTCAAGAAGCCTCAAGGCGGGACTCGCTCCTTCCGCATGTGCAAAGACGCTAGTCCCAGTAAACAACGCTAGCGGGAGCTTGGGCCTTCTTGAAATATCAAAAGCGGGAAAAACATCTCCAGTGCTCCAGCTTGTTACAACGCCACTGCTTCGTATTGGCCGATTTTGTCGAAAGCAGCCAACATGGAGATGGCGATGGACCTGTCGGAAAAGAAGCGCCCGATGAGCGAGTGCGCCTTGCCTCCAACCAAGAGGATCTGTTCCAACCAATGCCTCCACTGCAAGAGCCTCTTCCACACCTGGGCCAAGTGCACTGCCGGCTGCGTTCACTGCAGTGAAGCGCACCCTCGCCGTCGATGCCCAGCTCTTCCTCTCGCGCTCTACCTCCCAGGCGGCTTCACGATCCTCAACGGCAACAAGCAGATCCCGAACCCCATGTCTGTGACCGCTCCGCTCGAGATCAAGCAAGAACACGGGCTACCGGACTTGCCACCTCTTTCCACTTTCTCCGTTGCTCCTACTACCGACATGACCGCACCATGCGCTCCATTTGCGCAGAGCGGTATCAGCATGGAGAGAGTCGCCATGATCGCAAACACGCCGGAGGCGCCTACTCCATCATACCAAGAGCCAGTAGGCCCTCGCCGAACTCAAGCAAACACGCTTCCACTCGGCAAGCCGAACCGGATGGGAAGTCAGAAGCATACCATGGGCCAGACGTATGAAGCGGAGGACGTAAAGACGTGGCAGGCCCTTTGCGAATTCGTGTACAGCACAGTTCGTAGTGCTCGGAACATCAACAAGATTTCGAACAATGGTCGCGATGCAGCGGCCGTCGATGGCCAAGTGCGTGCTGCACTCGATGTGCTCAAACCGACTATCCTTCGAAGCCGGAAATAGGATCTCGAGAGAGCATCACTGCGACATCAGCACGAAAAGGAGCGCAGCGGCGCTAGGAAGAAGCATAGATTCGGAGATGCCGGCACTGATCTGACACGGCACAGCGGGATGGTGGGATGATGTGTTGGAGACTCACGTTGTGCGAAATGAGGAGCTTACTGGAAACATGACTATACTACGTAGTCTGTACAAAGCACCGGAAGCCGGAGGTATCAAAGCCCATAATGTTCTTCTGTCCACGGCATGATCTTCTCTTCATGCCGACCCTGGATGTCGTCTTGTTGAAATTGCTTACAACAGATCCCGCTGGATGAACTGATCCCTCAAAGTCTTGCCCAAGCTTGCTGGGCTCTTCTCCACAACGACACCAGCACCCTCCAGCGCTGAAATCTTGCTCTCGGCACCACCCTTTCCTCCGGACACAATGGCACCAGCGTGACCCATTCGTCGACCGGGAGGGGCGGAGATACCGGCAATGAAGCTAACAACTGGCTTGCCCTTGCCGTCCTTTCCACCGGTGTTGTACTCCTTCAAGAAGTCCGCAGCATCCTCTTCAGCAGAACCACCAATCTCTCCAATCATGATGATACCGTCGGTGTCGCCGTCTGCGAGGAAGACGCGGAGGCAGTCGATGAAGTTGGTTCCGGAGAATGGGTCACCACCGATACCAACAACAAGCGATTGACCGAGGCCAGCCTGGGTGGTCTGGTTGACAGCTTCGTAGGTAAGAGTACCGGAACGAGAGACGATACCGATGCGGCCGCGCTTGTGGATAAAGCCAGGCATGATACCAATTTTACATTGGCCCTATTCAGAATTCTGTTAGCGAAAGTACCAGGCACGAGTGCGAATGTACGGCTGTTGCTGCGCAAATGTGAAGGATACACAAGGTGCATGCTCAGAGTATGTATGTATAATCAATCCCGACATGTGACGGGTCAGACTCTTCCTATCATGTATTGTAATATTAAATTGTCTCATCATGGAAAAAGCACCGAGAAAGCTCAACGGGGTGTAAAAGAATAATGTCTGGGCTTACCGGAGCAATTATACCAGGGCAGTTGGGGCCCACCAATCTCGTCTTGTCCTGCGTCTTGAGCATATCCGTAATGCGCACCATGTCGTGTTGTGGGATACCCTCAGTGATACAGACCACAAGAGGAATCTCAGCGTTCAGGGCCTCCTCGATACCTGCCGCAGCGAGCGGTGGAGGCACGAAGATTGCCGACGCATCGGCACTCGTCTGCTTCACGGCATCAGAGACATTCGCGAAGACAGGCTTGCCCAAATGTTCACTGCCGGCCTTCTTTGGGTTTGTGCCTCCAACAACGTTTGTGCCGTACTCAATAGCCTGGGTCGCGTGGAAGGTACCCTGCTTTCCGGTGAAGCCCTGAAAGAGCACCTTGGTGTCCTTGGTGATTCGCAGGTTGAGGCCGGTCTTCGCGTAGCCCTCTGGCTGACCAGGAGCGTCTTTGGGACTTATCGTTGCGTATGTCGCTGGCGCGACAGATTTTGTGAGGCCGCTGGCGCCGGAGCGGAAGGCAGCCCGGGTGAGCTGCTGGCGAAAAGGCTGCATCGTGAGAGCTCCGCCGCAGCTCGTGACGATGAGTTGTGGGGTGGTAGTGAGGAAAAGGGAAAGGGAAAGGTGAGGTTGGTCCTGGGAATAAGAAACACCTGCTTGCAAGAACCTAAGCTGTTGCTGGAGCTTCCTCGGGGAGTACCAGAGACTTCCGGGGATTCCCGATCGGAAATAGCGTATTCTGTCCCATCAATTCGGGCCCAGTAAATGGGCGTCAAAACTTGATGACATACTCACATCTTCACATGCATTTCGAGGCCCCGCTACACTTGCTCTTCTCTTGACACATACAACTTCTGCAAGCTATCAGGCTTGCTCGAGATCCTCAACATGGCCACGATGACCGAGACTGCGACTGAGACGATGAAGAAGAGGAGGTTGGGTCCTGCTAAAATCGCGAAACTTCCACCAGAGAACGAGCGATATATTCGAGCCTGCGCAGACATCGCGAACGCCCTTGTCGAGGATCACGAGAAGGCCCAACATGGAGGAGGTTCGAGGAAGGACATCAATCTGAACGCGCTCCGTGGGCAATATGCGAAGAAGCATTTCCTCTCTCGCCAACCGCCGCTCACAGACATCATTGCTGCGGTGCCAGAGCAATTCAAGAAATATATCTTGCCCAAGTTGATCGCGAAGCCGATCAGAAGCGCCTCTGGAATAGCAGTAGTCGCGGTGATGTGCAAGCCACATCGTTGTCCGCACATTGCCTACACTGGCAACATTTGCGTATATTGTCCTGGAGGTCCAGACTCCGACTTCGAATACTCCACACAATCCTACACAGGCTACGAGCCAACATCCATGCGCGCGATCCGAGCTCGATATGATCCTTTCGAACAAGCAAGAGGCAGAGTAGATCAGATTCGCAACCTGGGACACAGCGTAGACAAGGTCGAGTACATCATCATGGGTGGCACATTCATGTCTCTGGCGCCCAAGTACCGCGAGGAGTTCATCTCTCAGCTACACAATGCTCTGAGTGGATATCAAACGAATGATGTCGATGAGGCAGTCATGGCAGGAGAGCAGAGCTCGACAAAATGCGTGGGTATCACAATCGAGACGAGGCCGGACTACTGTCTCCCGCCACACCTCACAGACATGCTTCGATACGGATGCACAAGACTAGAAGTCGGTGTGCAGTCATTATATGAGGACGTCGCTCGCGACACAAACCGAGGGCACACAGTAAAGGCAGTTTGCGAGACATTCTGTCAGGCAAAGGATGCCGGCTTCAAGGTCGTCTCTCACATGATGCCTGACCTCCCCAACGTCGGCCTCGAGCGCGACCTCTTCCAATTCCAAGAATATTTCTCCAACCCCGCTTTCCGCACAGATGGGCTCAAGATCTACCCTACTCTCGTCATCCGAGGGACAGGTCTCTACGAGCTTTGGCGGACCGGTAGGTACAAGAACTACACTCCTAACGTCCTCATCGACATTGTCGCTCGCATTCTCGCTCTTATTCCTCCATGGACACGGATCTATCGCGTACAGCGAGACATCCCGATGCCGCTCGTCACTTCAGGAGTCGAGAATGGGAATCTCCGCGAGCTTGCACTTGCACGAATGAAGGATTTCGGAACGACTTGTCGCGACGTCCGCACAAGAGAAGTTGGTGTCAATGAAGTGAAGCACAAGATTCGACCAAACCAAGTTGAACTTGTCCGACGAGACTATGTCGCCAACGGCGGCTGGGAGACTTTCTTGGCATACGAGGATCCGAAGCAGGACATTCTCATCGCGCTTCTGCGGCTGCGCAAGTGCTCAAAGAAATACACATACCGAAAAGAGTTGGTGTCCCAGCCGTCGAGTCTGGTGCGTGAGCTGCACGTGTACGGCTCTGCGGTGCCTATCCACGAGCGAGTGAAGGGCAAGTCGCAGCACCAAGGCTATGGAACGCTGTTAATGCAGGAGGCGGAGCGCATTGCGAGAGACGAGCACGGTAGCCAGAAGTTGAGTATCATTTCGGGTGTTGGTGTGAGAGGGTACTACCGCAGACTCGGCTACTACCTGGACGGACCATACATGAGCAAGTCGCTGGAAGAGGAAGACAGCAGCGACGGCGATTGAGCGAGGCCACCGAACGACTCACGAGTGCAACACCATCATACCATGGCTCACGGGCATCTAATCGCTCCAAGTCTACAGGCCACACGACTGCCGGCGCACCCGTGTCACCCTACCGTCTGCACGGCGCTCCCAGCCACGTGAGACAAAGGTCTCTAGCCAAGGCCTGGCAAGATTGCAGTGACGAGGAGGCAGGATGTTGAATCATACGTCATTTGATATCAAAGACTGCCAACTACGCCTCAAAAATGAAGAGTCGTTGGTCGGTTGATCGCCGCAACAGCTGGACCCTAGGGTTACAGCCAAGTCCAGCAATCTTTAGGGTTCTGAACTTTGGGTTAGCTCACTTGGACGGCGAGAAGTCCACCAAATGTAGAGTCATACAACTTGGTAATGGAGGATGCCATCTGCTGTATGCTATGAATAATGATGGGCTGTGAAGTGAGTCCATTCGCGTGTCCTGATGTGGATATTAGAGACAAATGTAGGAGACCTGGAATCCACAAGTACGAGGAGACAATTTGCACGACTGTCGGCTCAAGCTCCGGTGCAATCTGTGACTTTCGCAACCTTTCTTACCTTGGCTCAACACCGATCCAGGCAAGAAAAAGACCATTCAATACACAATCGTGGAATGATTTCTCATGTGGGTATTGGACAGCTATCTCTAGAAAGCACTATTGCTGCCATGTCCTTCGTGATTTCGCCTGCTTTTGAGCCACGCGTGACACCGCATGTCTGCATCCCCCACCCCTATCTCTCTATGAACGCTTCTCCTCAGCTGGGTGCTTTGGTCGCTCCACCACCTCACCCTTGTTGGGCAGTTGCGGCTTACCGCCGCCCTTCTGATCTGCCGTTCCCTTGGCCTTCATCGAGGTCGAGTCTTTCGGCAGCTCCTTGACGAAGGGCAGGAACTCCTCCTCATTCGGCATGTACCTCCGCAGAACTTCGGGCACTTGGATGCCCTCCTCAGTCTGGTAGTTCTCCAGAATGCAACACAGAGCACGCTCGATGGCGGCAAGCGTGCAGTTGAGTGCATGAACGTAGGCCTTCTGGAAGGAGGCATCGGTCTGCTTCTTCTGGCCATATCGGATCTCAAGCTCTCTCGTTTGGTAGTCTGTGCAGTTTGAGCACGAGACGAGCTCCTTGTACTCGCCCTGGAATGGAAACCACGCCTCGAGGTCGTACTTCTTAGCAGCGGCGTTGTTGAGTGCACCAGAGACGATCGCCACCACTCGGTATGGGAGCTTCAGAGACTTGTAGAATTCCTCAGCAAAACCGATCATCTCCTCAATGTGCTTCCAGCTGTCTTCGGGTTTGCAGAAGACGAATTGCTCGACCTTCTCGAATTGGTGAACTCGGAAGATGCCCCAAGCGTCTTTGCCGTGCGAGCCAGCTTCCTTCCGGAAGCAAGTCGAGAAGCCAGCGTATCTCAATGGGAGGTCCTTGTCGTTCAGCCATTCGTTCGAGTGGTAGACGGAGATAGGCTGCTCTGAGGTCGCAATGAGGTATTTGTCTGTGGCCGGGTCGTTCTCCCTCTCCGTAACCTTGTACAGCTCCTCATCGAATTGCTCGAGCTGCGCCGTCTTTGCCATCAATTCTCGAAGCATGAAAAAGGGTGGCTGCATGGGATCGTATCCCTTCGAGCCGAGGAATCGCATGCCGTATGTCTGGAGTGCTTGTGCTAGCCAGAAACCATTCCGCACGAGGAAGTAACCTCTGTGACCGACGAGCTTAGTGCCTCGCTCGGGGTCGTAGCCATCTATCCGAGTGAGCACTTCGTGGTGTGACAAGCATTCCTTCTTCTCTACCTTGACGCCTTCTGGCGCCCAATCGCGTATTAACGCATTGTTGTCCTCGTTGTCTGAGACGGGGACTGAGTCGTGAACGTAATTGCCAATGGTCTTCACTTTCTTCACAAGTGCCTCGTACTTTGTTGCTGCCAGCTCCTCGAGCTCCTTCTTCTCTTTGGCCAACTCATCCTTCTGCTTCAAGAGTGCATCGAACTCCTCCTTGCTGCCCTTGTTCTTCTTGTTCAGGCCCATCTCTTTTTGCACTTTGTTAATCTTTGCTCCCATGTCTGTTGCTGCCGCATATTGTGTCTTTCTGTGGTCTTCGAACATGGCAATCACCTCGTCAACGACCTCCTCTGGCGCGTGTCGCCGGCGCTGCGACTCTTTGATCTTCTTGGGGTCGCCGCCCCGCTCGACGATGAAGTCGTTCACGTCCAGCATGATCGCGGAAGTGTTTCGTGATTTCAATTCCAAGTGAAAGAGGGAGACGCAACGGCAAGTGAGACAGCCGAATCGTTTGTTTGAGTAAAGTGAAGGTGACTCTTACGAAAGTTGCGATTCAATGTGGGATGCAGCGTTTAGACTTTGGCGGCGGGGTGGGCCCCTGATTTCTCGGTCCGCGCCGCCCGCAGTTGCACTGCTGACTTTCTCCTTATCACGACTTCCAACTATGTGTCTTCAGATCAACAAGAATTGTCACATGAGCATCAAGGACAGCAAAGCAACCGAAGAAGATCATTGGAAACGGACGATAGCGATTGAAAAAACAAAATGCAAATGCGTTACTCCGTACAGAATGCTTAAACGAGCAAAGACAACCAAGACCCTCATGTATACATGGCACATCATCCCAACCCGTACATCACCAGATGTCGTCCCAGCGACAAAAGCATCGGAGCTTGACCATCCCGTCAGATACCGCGTCCGGCACGCTGTCGATCGAAAAACTCCGCTACAGTTCCTGGACAAAATTGCTTAGACAGTGGTGAGCGATCCAGTGGCGTCGAGCTCGACTGGCTTTGGTGCGATGATCTCAACCTGGAGAAGTCAGAACATTTCTTGAAAGCATGACCAATTGATGGACTCACGTTAATCTCAGTGGCGTTCTCTGGGGCCACGGAGAAAGTGGCACCTGGAGCCAGAAGGAAACAGTCGTAAATGGCAGTCTCGCCGTTGACAGTGAAGTTGACAGAGGCAGCGTCGTCAACCTTGGACTCGTCGTCGACATTGTATGGAACACCAACGCAGACAGCGGTCTCGTTCTCGGCGGCGTCGCGGTAGACCTCTTGGGTCACACCGTCAAGGAAAGATGCGCGGATCTATTAAACTGTTAGACATCGACGAGAGCAGTGGCGAAGGAACTAGCGAACCTCATCCCAAGTGACGTTGTCACCAACGACCAACTCGCCCTCAATCTCAGACGCTTCACCGGCATCGCGCTTGACCTTGGCGGGGCCGAAGGCCTTGTTGGCCCAGCGGGTGACGGCCGGAGCAACAACACCAGAGACGACACCACCGAGGACTGCAGCGGCACCAGGGCCGATAGCACGGGCAGCGAGCTCGCTGGGGCCGCCGATGATGCTGCCTGGGACGTAAGAGCCAGGTCGGTGGCCCTCTGGAGTGCCTGGCACGAATCTGTACTTGCTGCCCTGAAGGGGAGCGGCGGTGGCAAGGCCAGCAAGAGTAAGGGCTGCGGCGAACTTCATTTTGTTGATTGGGTGGATTGAGCTCCTGTGTTTGATTGAGGAAGAGGTGGTGATGTTGGTGTGGCTGTGAGAGCGGAAGCTGTTGCTGAAGCTGCTGTGGAGGCTGTTGCTGGATTGAAGCTGTTGCTGATGAGAAGTCTCGACACCGGTGAACTTGAGGCTTCTTATATCGTTCTGGTCGTGCTGGAATGCTCCTAAGGGCTTCACATCTCGTTCTGGCCTCTGCATCCGAGCATCACCTATCTCCGCAAAGACTGCCACTATGTCTCACAAAGCAGTCTACGAGATTGTTCCTGCTGCGAGAGCATACCAACCAAGACTTCGGTGGTTTCTTCGTGCCATTTGGAAGCCTCAGTAAACTGCCCGGAGTAGTACGGCTGTGTTCGGAAATCCTCACGCCTCTTGGCCAAGACTTGGCGAGTAGTGCTATGTTTCTCGGAACTCGGATTCGTTCTCACACATCAGGATGCCTTCTATCGTGGCAAAGCGCTACGGACCATTCAACTGCATTTGAACGAATGAGGAAAGTTCGCAGCGAGCCAAGGTCAATGAAGGACGTCGCTGGCGGCCAAGATATTCTTTGACTCAAATTAGCAGCCTTGAGGGATGCCATCTGATGCTCGCGCATCAGAGGGGTGAATGCATGTCCTGTTGGCAATTGACTGACACTTTGCATTCTAAGAAAGCAGCTCGTCAATCCCCTATTTACACCTTCACGTATTGTCGCTGCCAACAACAATCGACGAACAACCCAGAAACTCACTACGTACCGAGGAGCACCTCTGCATAGCGCGATGTCATCAACTGCTCATACTTGTGACGGTCCGGCAGCCCTCGCCAACAGCGGCGCATTGGAGCCGCTCGAAATTCTGAGCTCAACTTGCTCTTGGTCTGAGACAGGAACAGGAAGTGGAGCGCAATAGTAGTGCGGGAACAACTTGGCACTACTTCATACAAGACTTGGCGTCTTTCAGACTGAGCATTAGCAGCAAAGCACGTTTCTGCCCTATGGCCACATTGAACAGCAATCGCCGTCGCTCTGGAAATGCATCTTACAAGGGCACATTGCGCGAATCGATTAGTGACTTTGGATGACTGGAAACCGCCATTTCTCAAAATCTCTAAATTCCCGGTTTGCAGAAAGCTCCAAAATTTGGGACCTCGCGAAAGCACACGAACAGTACAGCTGCGCGCCCAGCAGTCGATTGCGCGACATCTCGAAACAGCCGATAAGTGAGACAAGTTTGGATCTAGCGTTCACGTGTGGAAGGGCAATGGAAGAGCAGGGTTGTTCTCCACACCCGGAAGGGACTGTGCGAGCAGGGATCTTTATGCACGGATGGGGCGGCTAATGCAAGGAACGATCGAGTGACAGGCCTCTCGTAGGCACACTTGGCTCTGGGGACTTATGGCAAGCATTTTGCACGTGGAGAACCTCAGTAAGACAGCCCGGGCCCCTGTGCGGCTAAAACTTCTGCTTTACTGCGGCTCATAAGCCGCACCAAGCCGTCCAAGAAGCATCGCCGTTGCAGAGAGTCTATGGATACACACGCCAACCCTCCAGGAAGAGGAACAAGCAGCTTCCGTCCTGGGGCTGTGGGTTCCAGACGTCTTCCAGAGCGTTATGGGTATCTCTCCGCCTTCGTATTGCTTTCCGTGGGATTCCAGTCAGACGCTTACGATATGGCGAGCGCCGCAACCAGTTCCAGTCGCTGGCGACCAGTCTGCTGTATCTGCGCGATCGAATACGAACGATCGTTTGCAGCCTAAGCGAACGTAGATTGCACATGTTTATATCTGAGGCTATGGGAAGGCGGCTTAGGACCGGAAAACTATACTGTCGAAAAAGGTAAGCGTACCCAAACAGACCGCTTACATTTCAATAGGCTTAGCAAACGTTTAGCCTAAGGACTACTACACGTGCGACGACCAAGCCAGCCAAGAAGCTCGTGAGGAACCGAACTCTTGTCCTGCGGAACGTAAGGCGATTACAAACTTGACGAGATACCTCGGATACAAACAACTTGGCCACCATCATTGTCGCACAATTAAGTGGAGTAGACCTCATGTGATGCACGTGGGCTACTGGCATCCGGCATGCATCGTATTACGCTCAGGATTCTTGGAAGGTGCCATCGCCATTGCGAGGATCCGCAGGTCCACTACTACAACACACATATGCTGAGCCAGTGCCAAGGCATTTGGATTTGAGAGACGAAACATGCCGCTGCCACTGCCAATAAATCCGTTCTGTCAGATGCTTCTTCCGGCTAGCAGGCTCGTATCTCGTGGCATTACGTTCGAGATTGCGGCGGACATAGCATGGTACCATTTGGGCGAGTGATCACCCTATACAGCATGTCTGCGACATATAAAATCATCTCTCGCACCCCAAGTGTCGATCCTCCAGACACAAACAACTCAACTCAACAATCTTTTCATCACATCGTTTGAAGCAACCATGAAAGCTTCAGTCGCAACTGCCATCTTGGCCTTCTGTGCCAGCAACGCTGTCGCTGCTCCGGCTGCGGAGCCACAATTCGGTGAGGAAAAGAGAGAGTCATACATTGGTATTAACCTTGTTAGAGTTGAGCTGACAATATATTGAAACAGATGGCGTGGAGAAGCGGGAGCCCTTCCTGCCGATCGCCGCCAAAGTAGGCATTAAGGCTGGCATCATGGCTGGCAAGAAGATTTTCTTTGACAAGCGTGACGTCGCGGAGGTCGAGAAGCGCGATGCTGAGGCCGAGCCCGTCTGGGCCCTACCCCTTGCCGCGAAAGTTGGATGGAAGGCCGGTCTGTTGGCCGGCAAGAAGATTTTCTTCGACAAGCGCGACTTGGAGGAACTCGAGAAGCGAGAGGCGGCGCTTCCCGTGATTCCAATTGCAGCTAAGGTTGGCTGGAAGGCTGGCCTTCAGGTTGGCAAGGAGCTGTTCTTTGACAAGCGCGATGCATTCATCGAGTTCAACCCCTCCGACGATGACCCTTTCAACCCCTTTGACGACCCGGGCGTCATTGGAAAGCGAGCTCTGCCACTTGCTGCCAAGGTCGGCATCAAAGCTGGTCTCCAACTGGGCAAGGAGCTCTTCTTCGACAAGCGCGATGCCCTGACAGTGGCCGAGGGCTCTGACTTGCCAACCGAGTGGGACGGAATTCCAGGCTACGGTAAGCGTGATGCCCTCCTCACCTTGCCTGTCATCAACGACTTCAATGGAGATGGGAACCGTTTCTCCGATGTGCGACCTAAGCTGAACTCAATCGATTTTGCAGTCCTCCCAGAGAAGCGCGATGCTGAGCCAAACTTCATTGAAAATGCTGTGAGATGGTGGGCAAAGGAAGCAACTGATGACGACCCAATGAACCCCTTTGACGACCCAGGACTTCCAGGAAAGCGCGATGCCGAGCCTAACTTCATTGAAAATGCAGTGAGATGGTGGGCGAAGGAGGCAACTGATGACGACCCAATGAACCCTTTCGATGACCCGGGTCTTCCAGGCAAGCGTGATGCTCAACCTCAGGAGTTCAAGGCTGGTCTTCCCAATCCCGTTCAATGGTGGGGCAAGAAGGTTACTGACGGCAGCATAAAGCCAATCCGAGGTCTACCAGCTAAGCGCAACGCTGAGGCTGAGCCATTCATCAAGGACGTCCTCAACAAAGTTCTCCCACAAGACGAGAACGACGACACTTCGTTCAACCCACTTGATGGCACGCTCAACATCTTCAAGCGTGAGGCTGAGGCTGAGGCCGAGCCTTTCATCAAGGACATCATCAACAAGGTTGTTCCACAGGACGAGAACGACGACACTTCGTTCAACCCACTTGATGGCACCCTCAACATCTTCAAGGCGTAGATGGGTGACTGTTGGATTGAGAATGGATCGTGCGATGACTGGATGAGCGAGGACGGGACTGGGTAGGCGGGATGACAACTGTACACGATGATATGCGCGAGGGTTTCTTGTTTTTGTATATACCAATTTTTGATCAATCATCTCTGCTTGATATCATTGTCACCCTTCCGCTTTCAAATTTATTGCTTCAGCTTCGTCGAATGATCATCTTCAAATCATTCAAATGTTGACGACATTCAGCAGCATCAGAGAACGCTCGACCAAGCTTTTTGAGCGGCACTGAGCTCTGCATGCCATTGATGCAGGTTGGACTTCAAGCTGTTTGGCTAAACAATGCCGCGATCACTGCTTCCTGCACCCGCTTGGAAACAGCAGTTGCAAGATCTTGAGAGTTCACGTGAGGCCAAAGTATCTACGATTGTTCGTATGATACTTCGCTTGCACGGAGTGATCCGAAGTGAAGCCAACGTAAATGAACAATCATCCTAATAAGTTGTGTCGTTGTCGATCCATGTGATTAAACACAGTCCTATCGATCAGACTCAGAATACAGACCTACATGCGTGTGAAGCCCATCAGCCCCATACATCCAAAGCTGTTTCGATGTCAGCTCAACATGCAGCTCTCGGATGGTGTAGTAGCCGTACCGTAAGACACAACGCGTGCCCATCGTATACGTGATCGAGGCCGAATGTATGCGAGACATCCAAGAATACCAAGATCGGTTCCTTGGCATACACTATCTTAGCCTGCCTCAGGCTGAAATATGAGACGTATGATCAAGAGCCGCAACCACGTGGGCCTACAGCCAAGCGACATGTTTGCAGCAGCCCAAGCATGCAAGGTCAATGAGAAAAGGTGGCTTGAAGCACGTGGAGGGGCGATTCTCGGCTGGAAAGCACTCTCGCCCTCTTTCCGTCGTGCAGTTTTCGTGACTTCTGAAGGAACCGAAGGAATCCGATCCTAAATTATCGCTCGTGCCATGTAGAGGAACGATATAAGTCGCAGAGAATGCTCGAGCTGATGGTTGCTTCGAAATACCAAGCAGCTGCAGACTTCTTCTTTTGATACCCAGCTTCGATCTCCATTCCCTTTAACACTCGCTCACACACGAAGCCACGCAAGATGAAACCTGCCTTCGCCACTCTCGTCGCTGCTCTCGCCACCTCAGCAGCGGCAGCACCACTTGAAGCTTGTCCCGAAGGACTCGAGTGTATCGGCATGCCACCGCCAACTTGGTTAGGAAGGACCTCTGTCGACAAGCGCGTTGCACCCGTCGCAGCAGGAATTTTCGGCGTCGCTGCGGGATCCATTGCAAATGCAGTAATTACAGGCGCAACCAAAGGGGCAACCTCAGGCAGCGTTCGCGGAACGATCAACAAGATCTTTGGCCCTTCCAAGCGATCCGTTCCCGCTGAAGAAGAGGGATGGACTTTTGACGATGTTCGCGAGCTCTTTGCGAAGTCGGCTGTCGAGGACCTGATTGCCGACGAAGCGACCCCGGAAGAAGCAGCTGTTTGTGTCAGTGTGGCATACGAAGTCGGCGGCGATGACTCGCTTGTGAGGGAGGCAACATCTGTGCTGCTCAACTCTACCACCGACGCTCAGACGGCGAAGTAGGCGATCCTTCGATTGACGATTGAGATTCCAGTGACTGACATTTGAGTACAGCTTTGACTGCTTCCTTATTGCAGCGCCGCTGAACTTCACTGTCCCAGCGGACCAAGTGAACAGCACTACGGTGAGTCTTACGACATGCTTACAATCCGAGGACGAGTTGCTGACCATTTGTTTTACCAAAAGGTGGCTGTCAACCCTGGCCCAGGCACTTGGAAAGACGGCGTCTTATCTTTCTAGTGTGAGAATGCCAACACCTTTCTTCACCGGCAAGCGGTGAACAGCGGCAATGAGGTCCAGTTACTGTTGCTGATTAGACGAGTGTAATTTTACCTGAAAATGAATCGAAGGGCCTGCAATCTCGCCTCATCTCTCATCAATGTGTCATGTTGTAGGTCGTGTGAGGTTGTTGATGACTGAGCGGCCAAGTATCTTAGGGCAGGTTGGTGGTGACATTCAAGCTATGGGATGACGTTGGCGCCAAGCTTTCCGTAGCATGTGAGATCGCCGGGACGAGCGCGGGCTCGGGCCATACGATGCCATGTCTCAGTCCGCTTCTCTGACGGTCGCAACACCCTAGGAAACCCTAGCCGGGCTTTCCATAGCAATCCAAACCCTCTTCGAGTGCCTAATACGAGCTTTCGATAGGCACGGCATCATCCCAGTGAGGAATGACATGCCTACTCATATGCAATCACGTGATTCTCGTCTTCCTTTCGAGTGTTTCTGTGCGTCAACTCCACCCAATAGTAGTCCCGCCCATCTTGCTACCCAACAAAGGCTCCCCAGCGCACGCCAGCAGTGCCACCCAGTATCCTGATTTCCGAGGACCACCAAGACAATGCTTAAAGCCCATCGAAGCCCGGTAAAATGGTCCTGCCCTTTCTTCTTCTCTGAGGCCACTTGATCATATGTAACTGAGTCTGCGAGCATACCGAAGAAGTCTCGTACCACATGTCGTCGATCAATTGCGTCCACCGATACAGAAAAGTGAGAGAAAGGCCATCCTGGGTCCGCTCGTGAATGCCATGACATTTCAATGTCTTCGAAGCGATGGGGTATCTAGTGCAATTATGCATTACTCTCCTCGACCATGCAAATGTCTTCGTGCGCTATGCGAGGGCCATCATCGCGAACGGTCTGCCAACTCCATGCCGAAAAGAGCTCATTCATCCCTCGAGTCCCGGTCATGAAAACAAGGAGCTTCTACTTCCACTTGCTGGACTTCTTGGACTCCCTCTCCCCTTCTCGTATAGCCACTTGTTGTTCAGACCAACGCTCGCCTTGTTGCTCTTTGTTGGTGTACCCATGCTGCCTGATGTGTCGAAGAGGCTCTCGCTCAGGGGAGAGCTGCGGTTCGACGTATAGCTCAACCTTCTCCTCTCTCCTCCGCTTCTCAGCGCCCCTGTGTTCAAGGGCGATTGCATTGCACTCGTTGGTCGCTGCGTGGAGCCGAACGGCGACCCGGATGCGGACTTGATGAATGTGCCGGGCTCTAGGGGTGTGCCTCGACCACTGAGGGGTGAGCCGCTGACTTCGGCGCGGACACTGCTGCCCGAGGATCGCGGAGTGTTGGAGCGGGAGAAGCGCGGTGGTGTCACATATTGCTCCTTCTCTTGCGGTGTAGCGGGTCGTGACATGGGCGGAAGGCCCAACAGCTTCCGTTGTTGCGGTGTGAGCGGGACGTCTTCGCAGGCGTCAGGAGTCCGTAGTAGTGGCGCGACCGCGACGCCAATGAATGCGAGGAAGAGCGCGCGAACTGCCCAAAGAGCGTACACTGGCCATGGATAAATCGCATGTAGCCAAGGTGCAGGCAGTCTAGATTTCCATCAGTGGTATTTCCAGCAACAGAGGATGTGTCAAACCCACATTCGCTGCAGCAGATTTGGCACGAAGAGAGATGCGAGAATGCAGACCGTGCTGAGCATTATCGAGCGCATATTGCTTCCGTCGAAGTTGGTGGCATTCCGCCGTCGTAGGACCTCGTCCATGCGCGGATGTATCCAGCCAGTGTGACCAGGCATTTTGGAGGGAGTGCTCGCCGGCGATGCGCCATCTTTCTTGGGTGTAGGTCTGAGTGTGTGAAGGCTCGTTGAGGTCGTAGTCTTGCTCGCAGCGGTCTGCGTGAGCACTTGTGAGGATGGCGCGACTGCTGTGGAGGACATGGTCGTGATCGTGAGCGCGCGCGGGCTCGTTCGTTGGCGTAGCTCGAGCCAATTGTGCTGTAGAGGTTAGTATCAATCCAAGTCCCTTGCGCGGCGCGCCTATGCCATGTCGTCGACTTGCGCGGGTTGGATGTAGACTTGAAGTTGTTGATCTGGAGAAACGCGGTTGCTGTGCTCATAACGCTAGCTCCGAAGTATTACCGTTATACCGTGTTATTCACCGGGTATTTTGCCTAAGGCAAAAAATGGAAATCCGCTTGACCTCACCTTCTCAACTCCTGATTTCAACACAAGTTTGCACACGCTTTAAGGCATTTCACCTGCAAACGTCTCAGAATCGCTCCGGAGCGCAACGGACCATTTCACCCGCCTCATCTACCAGGGTGAACGGCTGGCGAGCCTCCTCGACAGCGCCCTCGAGCAAGGCATAGAGAAAGCACCGCAGGCTTCTGTCAACGTTCGGAAACGGCAAGCTCGCCAGGATCAGATTTGACGAGAAATCGAGCGGAAAATGAGCATTCTCGAAAAGATCGAGCTACTGCGTCAGGGGCGGGAGTAGGAAATCGTGCCAAAGGAATGCTGAATCCTTCCGTCGCTCGGGGCTGACTAATTAAGGTTCTGCAAGGCATTATTAATACCACGCCGTCACTCTTCGTATGAGCAGACTACTTGATTCGAGAACACTTGTCGAATGTTTGGCAAACTTCTCAAAGCCTCGTCATGGCTTCAGACCGCACTTCATTCGACGACGTCTACCGCGACGATAAGGACTGCTGGACCGGTGTGCAGGATCCGAAGCAGAGGAAGAAGATTCAAGACAGACTTGCTCAGCGGGCTCGAAGTCAGCAGACGGCTTGATGCCAAATTAGCTTTGACTGATGTTTTACAGGACGGAGACTCGCACAAGCGAAAAAAGAGAGGAACAAGTCATCCTCTCCATCACCTGAAGATGGAGCCATCCAAGCCAGCAATGATTTGGAGATCGAGCGTCAGAGTCCTACCAACGTTGTGGGCATCTGGCGTGCCAATAACTCAGAATGCTTGTCGCTGATGCCAATACCCATCAACATCTATTCGGCTCTGTGGAACAATGGCGATCTACTAGGACTGAAATGCACAGACGGACTTGCAGCTATTCTGTCAGAGCGGCGCGGACCTGAAATACCTGCGTCTTTGCATCCCACTGAGATGCAGCTTTCATATGTCCATCCTCCATGGATTGACCGTTTTCCCTTTCCAAAGATGAGGGATAATTTTATCGCTTTGCTTGGCCTAATCGATACCGAGGAATTTCTGTATGACTTGTTCAACGGGCCTAGTTTCAGTCTCACGCCTGGAGGTGCCAGCTGGGACCCGACAGCTTGGACGGTCGAGGCAAACTGGAAGAAGAAATGGGGCTTTTTGTTCGAGCAGGACTTGTCCTCAGCGGTGGGAACTTGATCTTTCATTGCTACACACTCTTGGCGAACGCAGCAATCTCCCGCACGGCCTTCCGGTGTACTTCTGGCAACGCTTGACGGAACATCAAACTCGCGGCATGCGTGACCCCAATGTTGACCTGCGCCGTTGCAGAAACACCGGCTTTCGTCAGCTTACGGAAATATGCAATGCCTTCGTCTTTCAATGGATCAAGTTCGTCGACGCTGATTACGTGCGGCGGGAGCCCTCTCATGCTCTCTTCGTTTGCACATACCGGCGATATCAACGGATTTGTGAGGCTTCCCTCACCTCCAGCATACCACGCGGTCATTTCAGTCATTCCTGAAAGGTTCAACAAGTAGCCCTCACATTCGACCAGGCTCGGGAAAGATCTCAGCTTCTCTTCTTCGGTCCACCCATAGGCTGAACTGATAGCTGGAACACAAGCGTACACGCCATCGATGTCTCCAATCCAGCCTTCACGGTTCGCTTTCAATGCTGTCGCCAAAGTCAAGTTGCCACCACCGCTCTCTCCTTGGACGATGAGTTTTCCGATGCCAAGTTCTGCTTTGTGACCGGCGATGTATCGAACTGCAGCAGCACAGTCATTGAGACCTGCTGGAAAAGGTCGATGTTCTCCATTTGGTCCCCAGGCGTTGCGAAAGTCGATTGCAATGGCGACAGTGCCCTGCAGCGCCAGCGACTTACACCAGCGGAAATGAACTTTGTTCGCCGTGTTGAGCACTGTCATGCCTCCTCCGTGGATGTAGCAAATAGCCGGCAAGACTTTGCCCACGCTGCTCTTTTGTCGAAACACATGCAGCTTGATCGAGTTGCCATCAACGCCATCGATGGTCAAATCCGTCTGCTCAACTTCAGGTTCATGCTTGTCCTCTGGAAGTTCATTTGGAAGACTATCGTAGAGCGCAGAAAAACCTTCGTGGACTGCTCTGACTGTTGGCTTGAGTTCCTGAAGGTCTGCGGTTTGGCGAAGTGGAGTATGATTATGGCCCCCAAGTTGCAACTC
This sequence comes from Phaeophleospora eucalypticola, assembly GCA_022814565.1. NCBI lineage: Eukaryota > Fungi > Ascomycota > Dothideomycetes > Mycosphaerellales > Mycosphaerellaceae > Phaeophleospora > Phaeophleospora eucalypticola. The sequence continues at coordinate 711,084 of JAKLNG010000015.1, forward strand.
CTTGAGCAGCTTGGCAAGTTCAGGCAGCGTTCGAGGATCTTCTTGCACGGTCATATCGCGATCGCCCAGTCGTCCGGGCTGTTCGACATTCATCGTCGCTCTGCTGAGATTTTGCGCCATTCTCAAGGTCTTGAGGGATGAAAGAGTGTGTTTCGAATTGATTGAGCTTGGAAGCCTGATTCGCTCATTCTTATATATCTGTTCTGCATACAGGAACACTGCTGATGAATCAAATGTCAGAAAACCCATCAGACGCAGCGAGATCTTAGGGTTTCTGACAGCGGGGCACTACTCGCTTATCAACTGCTTGGTCGTTGAGCTGATCTTTACCTAGGCTGGCAATTCGAAGGATGTTAGCATTGATCGAAAAAAAAGATATGCCTAAAATTACACATTACACATATTCGTGGTCTCGGACGCCACCTCTTCATGGCTAACAAATTGGCTTCACTTGGTTTTCGGGAGGGTGGTCTTGAGAGAGAAATTTAGCGTATCCGACGAGGCCGGTACTCTTTCAACAAAGAGGACTAGTGTGGAGGCCGTTTTGCCACCTCCTCGCCTCATTGACTTGAAGCTATGGATTTCCCTGTCCTTGCCTTCATCGGTATGATCACGATGCAGTAGCAGTCATGACAGAACGGCGGGAAAGGAAGACGGGCTCGCAAGAGCTCAATGCCGCAGCTGCGGGATCAGGCAGAGCGCGTTATGCATTGCGCCCTCGCTCGAAAGGCACTTCTGCTGCGAGGGACACAGAACCCGACAGCAAAGTCACGAAACGAAAGCACTCAGCTTCGGCGGCCACTGGATCACGGTCGTCTTCTTCACTTGCAAAAGGAAAGGGCGTATCGAAGCGTCCGTTTCCTTCATTCCACGTACAGGACTTTGGTATTATCCAAAGCATCATTTACCGCGAGCCATTCTGGCTTCTTATAGCTGTCATGTTGCTCAACCAGACTCCTGGCAAATCTGCACGACCGATATTTTGGAAGCTTAAAGAGCGATATCCCGACCCCGAAAGTCTGGCCGCAGCCGACCAAGCTGATGTCGAAACGATGATCCACACTTTGGGTCTACAGTCTCAGAGGTCTCGGCGAATGATCAAACTAGCTCAAGCGTGGGCCGCGAATCCACCACAGAAGGGCACTCTGTATCGGACAAAGAACTATCCTCAGCGGGGCGATGGCCTCAACATCGAAGTACGGATCGAAGGAGATGCGGTTGACTGCACGGGAGCTCTGGAAATTGGACACTTGCCAGGCTGCGGACCATATGCGTGGGATAGTTGGAGAATCTTCTGTCGAGACATCCTTCGTGGAGTCGCTGACGATTACAACGGCTTGAACGCCAAGCAAGGCTTCGAGCCAGAATGGAAGCGTGTGCTCCCTCAAGACAAGGAGCTGCGAGCTTGTCTAGGGTGGATGTGGCTCCGTGAGGGCTGGCTGTGGAATCCGGAGACTGGCAAGCGACGTCGTGCATGCTGAAAATGGACCGCCTAGAGTAGGTATAAGCATTGTTATTATCCTCGCTACTTCGATCTTCTTTACTACTTATACCTTTTGTCTAAGAGTATACTATATACTAATAGACTAATAGACTAATAGACTAGCCAAAGGAAAGAGAAATGTTTACTTTGATCCTCGAACGACACTTGCTGTCAAGACAGGCCCCGGCCGCAGGAGCAGAGATTGTGAGTGACTCCAAGCTCGTCAGTAAAGTCGACAACCCGAAGCAAGATCAGGACGTGATCTTCATTCGATGTGGCCAACGCCCGAATGCTACCATGGCAGCTACCCGCCGTGAAATAGTTGGAATGATCCGTCTTCCACGATTCCACCGCCGCTCTGAAGGCCGGGAAGATGACAGCAAGGCATAATTTTAAGGTCCTGAGGTGTGATCCATCGATAACATGACCTAAGATGAAATAATCGGCAACGGATGTTGGTGATTGTGAGCGCAAAATGAGCTGTTAGGACTGTGATCTGATCAGATTGCTCAAACTTGTCCGTTTTTCTCTTGTTCTGGTTTGTTGATTTGCCGATGGTTGCTTGCCTACTTTGGATGAAAGTTGAATACAATGGTAGATAGGAGGTAGCATCGAGACTAAATGCCAGATAACTAGTCAGCTCAACTTCTCGGTCTCAGTCTCTTTTCAATCTTGTCTTGTAAATGGCCCATTTTCGTACTCGCACTCGAGCCGAATCCTCCGGCTGACCGGCGAAAGCACTTTGAATGCAAAGGTCCACGTGAAGCTTTCGCGGTCTTTTCGGATACACTCATATCTGATCAAATGGAAATGATGAGGCTCTCTGCATCTCACGCGTCAGCCGCATTGGACCTGATGCCTGTTCCGGCCCTCCGACAGGCGGTGGAGGTGAATGTGTTCGCAGTCGGCTAAGGATCGGCCGGCGGCGGCAGGAACCACAGTCAGCTGGCGAAGCAGTGTTGTTGCCGCATGACAGATCTGAAAGGCACAGCAGCAGATGCGTGTCGCAACCTTTATACCAGAATCAGTATGCGTTGCGGCCATCAGTGACGCAGGATGCAGGACGGAGGAATTCCCTCGCCTTTTTATGCTTCGAAACCCACGTTTGATTAGCTTTCGGGAGTGCCACGCAAAGCCGTTACGCCAGCGGGCCCGGCCCCGGCCAAGTGCACAGCCCTCCTCGTCCTCTTGTCTCTCACAATTTCCAGCCGTTGTCCTCGCACATCAACTTTACACCAACTTCTGCCCTTTCACGCTCTCAGCAACTTCTCACGCGACATTCTTGACGGCCACAATTCCCGCTTCTCGACGCTCCTTTTGCCCTGCCATCATGGAGGCTTGAATCGGCACGCTCTAGACCTTGAGACCCTGAATCCCCTGGATCCTCCTCCCCGCATACGCACACGACCCAGCGTTGGAGGAGGAACGGCGCATGCGACACGCGACGAGGGCGTTGACGAGAAGCAGCGATAAACGATATACACCATTCCGACATTCGCCATGCGACGCGGCGTCTTCCTTTTCCTCATCCTCAATTTGGCGCTGGTCGCCTTCCTCGTGCATTCAGTATGGACCCTTCTCGAGCTCTTGGTCGTGAACGGAATCGAAGATGCGATCACGAAGGATGAACTGCCTCCAGTTGGCTCAGAACGGGGAAGCCACGGAAAACAGATGATTCCGAAAATCATCCATCAGACGTACATCAACACGAGCATTCCTCAGGTCTGGCAAGAGGCGCAAGCGAGCTGTCTAGAACTACACAAAGATCCGGAATGGGAGTACAAGCTGTGGACGGATGCTATGTCCATGGAGTTTATCGCCTCGGAGTATCCCGAGTTCTTGGAGACCTTCCAGAACTACCCGTACCCCATCCAGCGAGCGGATGCGATTCGGTATTTTGTGCTGGACTACTATGGAGGCATATACATTGATCTGGATGATGGATGCAATCGGAACTTGGAGCCTCTCTTGAAGTACCCAGCTTTCGTTAGGAAGACAGTGCCCACGGGAGTCAGCAATGATGCTATGGGTGCTGTGCCGCATCACCCGTTCTTTCAGCGCGTAATTGACGAGCTGGCAAACTACGATCGGAGCTGGCTGCTGCCCTACATCACAGTCATGGCGAGTACAGGACCGCTGTTCCTGAGCATCATCTGGCGTCACTACAGTGATGATGGATTCAATGTTGGAGACGAGCCCGATGGCGGCCGTATCAGGATTCTGTTCCCGGACGAGTACAACAACAACCCTTGGAGCTTCTTTACGCACCATCTGGGCAATAGCTGGCACGGCTACGATGTGCAGCTCATTTTCTGGGTAAGTCGAGCGAATACACGCATTACTGAACTGTCTCTGACGCGCACATTAGCTCGCTCGCAATTGGGTGCTTGTCACCATTGTTGGCTTCACCCTCGGAGGTGCTCTTCTCTTCTTCGGCTGGTACAGCTACCAAAGATACTTCCTCAAACCTTCCGATGTTCCTCGATGGAAGACACAATCGATACATCAACGAATCCCGTTTTGGGCCCGGAGAACAAGGCAAGGAGAATACGAGCTTGTCGACCGGCACGAGCCCTAGAGCCTCCCTACCATATTGCTGCTTGTGTGTTGGTTTCAGCGACGGCGTTGGCGGGCGTTCCTACTGCGACCTCGAAGAGGCGCCAAGAAGACTCATCTGTGTATAGAATACTTGTACTTACTGAACCTGTCGCCCTACGTGGACAAAGCGGCGTTGAAGCTCCGATGAAGCACACACATTGTTTCACAGCATTCCTCCTGCCATCTACGTCACGCATCGTTACCACGCCATGCAAGTCCGGAGTTGGAAGTAAAACAGCCATCACACCAATACAGTCAGGAGTGCGCTGTGATTGATATTCTTCTATTCCTCCGCGGTAACATTCATCTGGTCGTCCATGCCTGAGGCCGCAAATGTCCGGTTGTGGAAGGTTCGCGAAGCTTCGACGTCACATGATAGGCCCGCTGCATCGAAGCAGGTTCGCTGGACTTCCTTGAACTTGGATATCACCACCTGACGTCTTCTCTTGCAATCTGCAAACTCGTACTACAACTCAATTCGCCTTCTACTCTTTCCATTGAGCGTTTCAAATTTCACACAATCCAAGCCATTGACCTATCACATTACAACTAATCTGGTCAAGCTATCGAGGCCTGATCCGGCCGCATACTCTCCCACACGACAAGCGAACAATTAAGACGACACTCCCAACGCTCGTTCGATCTGCGAGCTCAACACGAAACGAACACTCACGAGCACACTTCATCCGTAATCGAAAATGGTTGCAGACACCAAACTCTACGACCGCCTCGGCGTCCCCGCTACCGCTACTGCCGAAGAGATCAAGAAAGCATATCGTAAGAATGCTTTGAAGAATCACCCCGACAAGAATCCCGCCGGAGCAGAAAAGTTCAAAGAAGTCAGCGAAGCATACGAAATCCTCTCCGATCCGGAGAAGAGAAAGAATTACGACAACTATGGTTATGACTTCATAACTGGGAAGGCTGGACCTCCGCCGCAAGCCGATGACATGGGCGGTATGCCAGGAGGCTTTGGAGGCATGGGTGGTATGCCAGGAGGCTTCGGAGGCGGTGGAGGTGGAGCGAGGACGTTCCATTTCAGCACAGGGCCTGGAGGTCGAAGTGCGGGATTTGGAGGGTTCAGCGATCCGAAGGACATCTTTGCGGAGTTTATGAGAGGTGGTGGAGCTGGTATGGGAGGTGCTGGAGACGACGACGACCTATTCGGAGGAGGATTTGGAGGGTTTGGAGGCATGGGCGGTGGAGGCCCGCGATCGGGAGGACGAGGAGGTTTCAGCAGGAGGAGGACGGAGCCAGAGGTTGAGACGACTGTTGTGGAGAAGCCGCTTCCTGTCAGCTTGGAAGACATCTTCAAGGGTGCGACGAAGAAGTTGAAAGTCCAGCGGAAGACGTATGACGCGCAGACCGGGAAGCAGAGCGTTGAGGACAAGATCTTGTCGGTGCCGATCAAGCGTGGCCTAAAGCCTGGCAGCAAGATCAAGTACCCAGACATGGGTGACCAGGTGGAGGGTGGTACTCAAGACTTGCACTTCATCGTGAAAGAGAAAACTCATCCACTTTTCACTCGTGACGGAGACGACATCAGGCACAATGTCGAGATCGACTTGAAGGAAGCTCTCACAGGATGGAAGAAGACTGTGCAGACAATCGACGGCAAGCAAGTCTCTGTGGGCAGCTCAGGGCCAACACAGCCAGAATGGACCGAACGATACCCTGGACTCGGCATGCCCAAGAGCAAAACACCCAGCCAGCGTGGAGACTTCATCATCGGCGTCAAGATCAAGTTCCCTACCAGCTTGGCTGCGGACCAGAAGCAGAAGATCAAGGAAATTCTGTGAAGAACTTGAGAGGTGTATTGCGTTCCTTTCTGGACTTGTTGTTATTCGCATGGCATGGCGCGGCGCTCGGTGGTGTCCTTTTTGGCAATTGCGGCTACGATCAACGCGGCCGCTGAGGAGTTTCCAGTTTGTTTGTGATGATGATGCATGAGAGCATGGAGCAAGTTCTAGTTATAGAGGACAATGACAGATATTTCGAACGAAGCTGAATTGATTCAGGCCTGTTTCTCAATTCAAGAATCAACATCTGCGGTTTCCTCTTCGCGCCAAAGTACGTCACCCATCAACGATCTGCTCACCGAGGCACACCTCCATCAAGACGCGCCACCCAAAGTCAAATAAACCGCATCTCGTCGCAATTGAAGCGGTACGTGAGATGGACGTGTCCACAACATCGACTTCTGGGTAAATAGAGCGAGAGTTGTGCTCGCGTTTCCTTACCTGAACTACCTACCTTACGAATCATCGTCCGGCGCTATCGCGGCTTTTCCGCTCAGGTCTATGAGCGGAATGCGGCCGCGTCGACAAACAACAGCATCATCGTAAGATAGGCCGTGTTTAATCAGCCAAACTCGACAAAATAACACCAATTTGCAATCACTCAGCAGCGGGTTAGAAACAATTGCTTGCATTTAAAGTCTCTGCAAGGCCTGGAATGCTGCATCTCCTTACCGGGTTCAATATTTGATCCGAGCATCTGGAATTTTCGACGTCGGAAAGATCCCTGCTATCACGGCAGTTGAAGCTCACATACCAAGTTGAGAAAGCCTCCTTAAAGTCTGCTTGGAGGTATCTACCTCATTTTTTGTGCGACATGGACCTCGAAAAGTCGGAAACACAGCCTGAGCACCCATCAGTATCTTCCGATGATGGAGCACAACCAAAGGAAGAAGTCGAAACGCCGAGACGAACGCCTTCACCCGATCCGGAATTAGACGACGAAGAGCGAGAAGCCCAGAGAATAGCATTAGCGAAGACAGTCTCATTAGAGCAGCAGGTCTCTCTTCCTCGCGAGATCTTGGTCGTTGGGCTCATTGTGCTGGCGCAATTCACTACTCAGGTCGGACTCGGCCAGACATTGTCAATTATACATGTCATTGGAGACTCTTTCGGCATCACGAATCCTGGAATTCTGAGTTGGCTTATTGCAGGCTATTCGTTGACTGTTGGAACCTTTATCCTCTTCACCGGTCGACTCGGAGATTTGTTTGGCTGGAAGAAGATGCTTGTCATTGGCTACATTTGGTTCGCGCTTTGGACGCTCATCGCTGGAGTTGCGGTGTACTCCAATCATGTCTTGTTCGTCTTTGCTCGAGTGCTGCAAGGGATTGGGCCTGCAATCTGTCTTCCCAATGGACTGGCACTGCTGGGCGGACTATACTCCACCGGTAAAAGGAAGAATATGGCATTCGCCGTCTTTGGAGCTTGCGCGCCTGGAGGATCTATCGCTGGATCGGCAATGGCAGGTGTATTCGCATTGGCATGGTGGCCGTGGGCGTTTTGGTCCTTCGCGATCGTTCTGTTGGCCATTGCAGGCGTCGCCGCTTTTGCGATTCCTGATCCCCAGCCCCACAAACCTGGCATCAAGGGAGCGGGTTTCAATGGCTTCATCACGGAGACTGACTTCCTCGGCGCTGTCATTGGAATTCTGGCTCTGGTCCTATTCAACTTCGCTTGGAACCAAGCGCCCATTGTCGGCTGGCAATCGCCGTATGTTATCGTGTGTCTGATCCTCGGCGTTCTGCTCGCTCCGGCGTTCTTCTACTACGAGATCAAGATTTCTCGCCATCCGCTCCTACCATTCGACGTCTTCACAAGCAGCAATGCCTTTGTGCTCGCCTGCGTCGCTCTCGGCTGGGGCAATTTCGGCATCTGGGTCTACTACTTCTGGCAGACGCTCCTCGTCCTCCGCAACATCACCCCTCTCTTGGCCTCCGCCTACCTCTCGCCCATCCCCATCACGGGAGCCATAGCCGCCGTCGTCACCGGCCTCGTCCTGCACAAACTGCGTCCGGCATGGGTCATGGTGATCGCCATGTGCTGCTTCCTGACCGGCGTGATCCTCATTGCGACCCTAGACCCGTACCAAATCTACTGGGGCCAAATCTTCGTCACCTGCCTCGTCGCTCCCTTTGGAATGGACATGTCGTTCCCTTCCGCCACCATCGTCGTCTCGGATTCGGTGAAGAAGGAGCATCAGGGCGTTGCTGCGAGCTTGATCAATACGATTGTGAACTATTCGATTTCGTTGGGCCTGGGATTTGCCGGGACGGTGGATGTGAATGTTAATAATGGGGGGCAGACTTGGAGAGATATTCAGAAGGGGTATAGAGGGGCGTTGTATATGGGTATTGGGCTTGCGGGATTGGGAGTTGCTGTTGCTATTACGTTTGTGTCGAAGACTTACTGGGATGATAGGAAGGTTGCAGATCGACAGACTTCAGATGAGAATGGCGAGCCGGAGAGGAAGGCTTAGCACAGCAGTCATGTGTACGTTAGCTGATAGAATTGTGAATAATTCTTTTTGATGTGTTCATGTTCGTCCAAAGGAGTGTTGTATTCGGAAGTACCAGCACAGAAAGCTCTATGTACCTTTCTCTCGACGCCAAGAGCACGTCGCGGTTGAAAAGACGCTATGGTTACATGTTGCAGGCACTTGCCATCCTCGTCGCTTGCAGAAGCCTTTTCGACGCTTTCACGATCGCCAGCCGGCTCGCCACCAGTGCTGAGGCCGTTTGGTCCGTTGTCGTGATCAGCAAGGTACCGGATCCTGTAGCCCTTGCTTTGCGCTTTGGACGCTTAGAAGCCGCCGCCAAAGCCAGGACCGCCAAGGCCACCGCCGAAGCCTCCGCCAGGCTGGTTGATGCTGTTGAGCTGGCCGTTGTCACGGTTCCAGCCGCCTTGGCTTTGCTGGCGGTTGGCGTTGAATCCGTTAACACCACCCAGAGGGCCGAAGTTGTTGCCGCCAGGGCCACCGCCAAAGAGCTGAGGGGTGTTAAAGCCGTTGTTGCCGAAGCCATTGCCGCCGTTGAAGAGCTGAGGTGGAATGCCCTGAGGCAAGAGACCTGGGAACTGCTGGCCGAAGGGGTTGAAGTTGCCTTGAGCCTGCTGGCCAAAGAGCAGTGGGAGGAGCCACTGGGGCATCTGGCCGCCGTTTTGCTGCTGGATCAATTGCTGAATCCACTGAGGAAGCTGGAAGTTCTGGCCACCACCAAAGCCGTTGTTGTTGTTAAGGCCGAAAAGGCTTGGGTTATTGAAACCATTGCCGCCACCGAAGCCACCAAGGCCCTGGGGACCGAGGGCATTGAGTTGGCTGCCAAAGCCGTTGCCGCCACCGAAGCCGTCGTTGTCTCCAAACAACTGCTTGCCCTGTTCGCCCTGTTTGGCTTGCTCGGCTTGCTCGGCTTGCTCGGCTTGTTCAGCTCGGGTGTTCAAGGTAGGCTGTGGCAAATTCTGTCAGCGCGACTTCGTTACAAGGTATAGAGCCATGACGAACCGCAGCCAGCGCACCAGACGCGAGAGCGCCCAAAAAGACTGTAGCGATGGTCTGGAAGTGCATCTTGTTGATTGTTGGAGAGTGGCGTCAAAGAGAATGATAAGTCTTCCGAATGGTTGGTTATTGTTGAAGAGAGCGTAATGCCAAAGAGTGGTTGGATCGATCGAACGAAGCTGGTAAAGACCGGTGTTCACGAGACCTGCTGCTGGTGTGGATGTGTCCTGCCGTTCTGAGAGTGACGAACGAGGCTCCTTTTATACCTGCGGCTGCTCCATCGAAGCGGTCGTCCACGGGAAGTGCCCTAGACAGCTGTCGCCATCACAGCTGTGATCGAATGCTCGGCGACTGGGCATCGCAAATTTTTGCTCCAGCATTCACCTGTGATTGACCGGTATAATGCATATTGCAGGCGCGGACTCCTGGCTGAGCGGACCCATCAATGAGGCGAAAAGCTGAGGGCGTCCACGAGAGAGGCTCACAAGACTCCATATTAACAAGAGTAGACGTTGCTGACGATCAATCCAGCGTAAGCACGATTTCGTCTTTGAAACAGAGCATCAAAGGCGCAGCTGCATCGTCGGCAATTGCGTGTATACCAAGAGAGAGGAGTTACCCTTTGTTGAAGGGAAGACCTAGTGAAGTGAAACGCGAGACATGTAAGCGTAGTCCTGAAGCTTTCACCCTGGCTGCGATTCCGAGATGATTGGCCGGTCACACTTGATGTTTCAACCGAATTCAGGAACACGTTCTCGATGCTCGGATTGCAATTGCGAATTCGTGAAGTTTTTGCTGTCACAGACGGAGAGAACGGCTGGTCAAGCCTTTTGAGACGGTGTTGTGCACGTGGCTTGCGGGGGTATGCTCTTTGGTTTATAGGCGACGACATCTGCCTCGTGTCCCAAAGGCGACTCCCAGAGCGATTGGCTTGGCGACAAGAGCTCAGCAACTTGGACTCGGAATGTTCGTTTGCCGCATCCTATGCGTATTGTGAGCTGCATACCGGTCGATCACGGAGACTGTACATGAGACAACGGGAAACCTTGTCAGATGAAGCACGATTGATCGTCGTCCTGGATTTGAGGTACTCGTGTGTGGCAACTCTTGTCTTTATCGGCCACCAGGCGCACTCATCTGTTTGTCGTAGAAGCTGACAAGGTTGACGAACCTGAGACCACATGATGCGGCTTTGTCATACTGGAGGAGATCGAACAGATGTCGCGGTAGCAGCACAGTGACCACAAGCGTCGTAATATGGGCCATCAAAAAGTTCCTCGAGGCGATTCTTGCAATGTAGACTGAGCTGGGAGCCATTCAGTGGCCTTGGAGTGATTTTCGGCGACGTGGTTCGAGACTGTCTAGATCACATGGCCAGGTTCTGCTTGGAGCCCGACGAGTTGTCAGGTAATTTCCACTCTCCATTCCCAACATCCACAGTACTGAAACAGGGTCTTCCACCTAAACAGGCCCGCGATAGGCACAGACAGCTGTCGAGGGTAACCTATTCCTGAAGATGCAAATGTCAGAAATGGCTTTGGTCGAACTCTGTTGGATCGTGTTGAACAGCGGAGATCGGCCATCCATGTCTTCTAGTGTTGCAAGACAAATCCGCTGAGAATTGCCGCACAAGTCTCAAGAACTTGGCCCAGAGTTGCTTACTTTGGCGTCATTATTGCTCGCTCTCAATTCGGCTGCTGCAATCGGTGGCATACTCATACCGCAGTTGAAAATCGAACAATTGACTTCCCGGATCCAGCGCATCCATTCTGTGTTTTGAGTAGCTTTGAAGTACTTGTGTCCCAGGTACAAAGGAAAGAAACACGCCATGTGTCCCGTTAGACCGTTGCAGCCCTCAGCGAAGAAGGGTATACATCGGAACATATTGACAATGTATCCTGTCAACTCGTTGTCGTCTACTTCTTGATCGCTCCTGGGCTTCCAAGAAGGATCGAGAAGTTGGCGCATGCGATGGAGGGAGCGAATGTTTTCTCTCAAAAGGAACATCCTTAGCCATCCCTGTGACCACTGCAGAGCGGCAAAGAAGCTTGAGAATTGAAAGGCCTTATCCAATGCCCTGTCAGTTACCAGCCTCGAGAAAGGATGAAACTGTTCAATGTCTGCGAGCTCAGGCCAATGATTGCGCTCGCCGTCGAGGGAATGCTGCGTCTGAGCTGCGCACATCTTCATTTGTCCTTCCAAGTTCAGGCAGTCTGTCAGAAGCGCGTCCACTTCTAGAAGAGCGTAAGGGCTGTTCATATCCAGCGCATCATGTCGCTCGAGTAGAGCTGGGAGCAACACTCCAGTATGGTACGTCTTACTGAAGCCCGCATTAAGGCTAGAAATCGAACGCCACCGTGGTGAGTCGAAAAAGTCTCTGCGTCTGAGGACAAGAGAGCTTGCAAGGGACTTGCTGATGGCTTGGCAGAAGAGCAACACTGAAAGCCTGCTGTTGAGCGACCCGGGCCCTCGAGCAGAGACAAGCTTGCGGATCCCGTCATGATGGCTGACCCATCCAAGAGTACCCTGTTTGATTCCGTCGAAGAATTCGCATGAGCTCAGGACCACAGCTGCTGCGAGAACAATATCATTGTTCACACTCCCAGGCTGATGGAGGATGCGCGCAAGGCTTGACAGCGCGTAGGTGTACGATTGAAGCGCTTGATGAATCATGTGACGGTCCTTGTGGATACTTCCAATCTGAACCAGACTCAGAGCATCCAATCCGTATGTCAAAGCAGACTGAGAAGAAGGTAGCGACACCAGCAAGCACATGTAGCTATGGTGGGATGAATCCAGGAGGTTCACACCCTCGGGAATGTCGCTCGGAAAGTAGAGGCTCATGAACTCGCTGTACAATTGAATGCGGTTGACCGAGGGACTTTGAAGTGACAACGGTCTTGATAAAGCCTCACCTACGAAGCGAATACCGAGTTGGCCGGAGGACGAGGTTTCCTTCGGTTGGCTCGATGGAGAGTCCCTCGATGTACTGCGTGTGCTACCGCTTGGTTGCAGGGCTGGGTAGCTCTCGAAGCGGAACTCAACGTCGTTCGCATTCTTAGTCCTGTAGCCTGGACAGGCTATTCCATACGCGATGCACCGTTGACATTGCGGCCTCGTTTCATCGCATCGGACCTTCCTCCTCCGACAGAGATGGCATCCCCGGCTTCGACGCGGCATTGCCGGCGACAAAGCAATCTTTCTGTATAGGGGAGGGAATCGTTGCGTAAGCCATGTCGAGGGCGTCGTTCGTCGCCATTGTGGAAATGCACTCTGAGCCGGAAAAGGAGCATTCACCACAATTCCCCCATGAGGTGCCGATGTCTCTCCAGCTGAAGTTCGCGAGGTGGTCTTGGCGCGCTAAGCCCAATGTGAACACTAGCGCTAAATCCACCACACCTCTGGCAAATTCGTTCCTCCGCAAGCTGAATCTTCGTTTTCGATTCTTCAGTTGCACGGAGCAATACATCGCCATCCTCGACAATCGCAATGGCACCAAAGGACGCAGCAAAGTCTAACAAGGGCAGTACGTACACTCATGCGCGAAGTGCCGCACTTGAAGGGTTACCGCACAGAAGCGGCATCGCATCAATCTCCTCATTCTCGAAATTCGTGCTAACTTGTCTCTACAGAGGGCGCAAAGCCCAGCAAGCCTTCCGCGAAGGCCTCTGCTGCCGCAAAGGCTACCCTGCGCGGTGTAAGCATCCCAGCGTCATGAGAGGCGTGTCAGAGAACCCATCATTCTGACGGCCTGTTTCTTCTTTGCAACAGGTCAACTCGCACAAGACGCACAAGGTCCGCAAGAGCACCTCCTTCCACCTTCCGAAGACTCTCCAGCTCTCGCGCTCGCCCAAGTACCCGCGCAAGTCGATCCCATCCCAGCCTCGCTTCGACGCCGAGAAGGTCATCGTCCACCCCCTCAACACCGAGAGCGCGATGAAGAAGATTGAGGAGAACAACACCCTTGTCTTCATTGTCAACGTCAAGTCGAACAAGAGGCAGATCAAGCAGGCCCTCAAGACCCTCTACGACGTTGACACCATCAAGATCAACACCATGATCCGGTATGCATTGGCGCATTGTTGAAGGATATGGCGATCCGCTGCTAACGTGTACAACAGCCCTGACGGCACCAAGAAGGCCTTCGCCCGCCTGACACCTGATGTCGACGCCCTTGACATCGCCGCCACCAAGCTGGCCATTGTCTAAGCGGGTAGCATAATCGTGGTTGGCTTTGCATTCGGCATTGGCGTTTGAGCGTGTCCCGAGGGATAGGGATCGGAAAAGGTGGAGTTAAGTTCTGCTGCAGAGAAACGCAGGCTACGACGTTTCGCCGGTTCAGGCCAAGTAGTCCATCGAATACTACGCAATGGCCATGCTATCAAGCAAGCCTTCACGTCCAACTTCTACTCTCACACTCTCGATCAGTCTGCCGTGTCGTGGTTATACCGTAAATGTCGCTCATGTCTGTGAAAAGTATTGAGCGTAGTATACATCTATGATACATTGCCCCTTGGCTGTCTATTGATCTTGCGTGTCCAATATTACATCGCGCTTCTGTCGCGAGTTCCGTCACAATCGATTATGATCCAGTGTAAATCCACTTGAGAGGCTTCTTGCGCCGACCATGTGCGATCATCACATTTGCTTCACTCAGCATTCGTCATTTTCTTCAACCTCCGTGTCCCTCAACTATTTGTCTCGCTTTTATCTGCTCATCGATTCGAGATGCTTCACAACAGTCATTTGACTATCCATAAATCGGTCGACGCAGTTGCGCATGCATGGCTCTTCGTAACGATCAAGGTTGCCGGATGAGATCTTGCCGGTGATGCACTTGCGGAAGCATGTGTCTAAGATGTTGTCAGCGCATCTTGCGATATTACTTGATGCGATTGCGGGTTCCTACCGGTCAAGCTGTGGACGGTGCCTTGTATTTGCGCCTTCTGGGTTTCGTTCTGAACGAACTGGTTGAGCTCCTGTCTGTCTGCGGCGGAGAGGTTCTTCAGACCATCGGCGGTCTCTGGGCTGACGCTGAGCTGATCCATGATTTGCAGGCTGAATGGCCAAGAGTATGAGAGTGGTTGATGTACGATGAAGCTGGAATAGTTGACATGTGAGAAACGTGACGCTGAGACTGCGGCCAAAGTTGCGGCCTGAGGCACAAAGACATGGCCCCTGCTCTGATTGGCTGACAGGCGAGCGCGGGGCGCGAAACAGACTGGAAGGGACTTCGTTGAACTTTTACGCCCACGGTGAGAGAGCTCTGCAGTCGACAACTCGCCCCAACCCACGACCAAGACCATCCACTTCCCACCCGCACATCTCTTCGGCCCAGCAAGCCTGTCGATCGCTTCATTCCATTGGGCCGACAACCGCAGCGCAGAGTCTGCTGCAAACTACCCACGATGGCCGAGCCCATCAAGAACAATCGCGCCGCCGCGCCTGCTCCGTCCGTTTGCCCTCTACCCTACCGCAGTCTCTTCTCTCTCCCTTGACATTCCCTGTCTCCTACCGCATCGCACCCACAAGATCACTCTTCAGCTGACAAGATGGACCTCAGGACGCCACAGAACACACCGGCCAACAATGCCCCCATCTCATCACACCAACAGGCGCCAAACTTGGCCAGCCTGAAGGAGGGTGAGTGGCAACCTACACCGCCTGAATGGCCACCAACTGACAGATGATGGAATCACAGAGGATCTCGAGCGCGCTGCCGCCGCTAGCATCTTCGCGCAGAACCCCCGCCTCGTCTCCATGATGCAGAATAAGCTGTCGTCCCTCGTGGGCAAGTCTTCCGGTTACGTCGAGTCTCTCCCTGCGCCAGTGCGGAGACGTGTCGCGGGTCTCAAGGGTGTCCAGAAGGAACACTCCAAGCTTGAGGCCGAGTTTCAGGAGGAGGTTCTGGAGCTTGAGAAGAAGTTCTTCGCCAAGTTCACCCCACTCTACGAGAAGCGCGCCAAGATTATCAACGGCGCTTCTGAGCCCACCGAAGACGAAGTCAAGGCTGGCGAGGAGGATGAGGAAGAAGATGAGGAGGCCGAGGCCGTGAAGGCAGAGGCTGACAAGGACTCGGCGGCCGCCGACATGAAGGGTATCCCAGAGTTCTGGTTGAGCGCAATGAAGAACTCTTCGCTGCAGGAGACGATCACTGATCGTGATGAGGAGGCGCTCAAGTTCTTGACCGACATTCGCATGGAGTACCTCGACCGTCCTGGCTTCCGCCTCATCTTCGAATTCGCCGAGAACCCCTTCTTCACGAACAAGACCATCACCAAGACATACTTCTACCAGGAGGAGAACGGCTACGGCGGTGACTTCATCTACGACCACGCTGAGGGCGACAAGATCGACTGGAAGCCAAACCAGGACCTGACTGTCAAGGTCGAGAGCAAGAAGCAGAGAAACAAGAGTATGCAAATGCCCTGAAATATGGAGCTTTATCAGATGTTGCAGATCAGCTGACCATACGCCACAGACACCAAGCAGACCCGTATCGTGAAGAAGACCATCCCAACACCTTCGTTCTTCGACTTCTTCAACCCTGCCAAGCCGCCGGAGGATGACGACGACGAGGTTGACGAGGACATCGAGGCTAAGCTTGAGCTCGACTACCAGCTCGGCGAAGACATCAAGGAAAAGCTTATCCCACGCGCCATCGACTGGTTCACCGGGGAGGCACTGCAGTTCGAGCAGGGCCTTGACGACTTCGACGAGGACGACTTCGAGGACGAGGATGATGAGGACGACGACGATGACGATGAGCGTGACGAAGACGATGAGGACGAGGACGACGATGAGGTGAGTTCTTGTCTGAAGCATGCCAACGAACCGGAATTTACTAATGCCACAGTAGGAGGACGGCTCGAAACCCAAGCAGGAAGCCGCCGAATGCAAGCAGAGCTAAGCTAGGCTCGCTCCACACGTGATCTCAACCTGCTCTTCATCCTGGCTTATCCGAATACCCGCATCGGAATCTTCCTCCCCAACAGCATCAGCATCTCAACCTCCGGAACGAGATAGACCACGACAGACCGTGTCCTGATTCCAAGGCGGCTTGTACACTTGACCCCGACCACCGAACTGTCTCCCGCCTTGCATCGACGACGGCTAAACCACACTACGCTCCTTTCACGACGACGACAATTACCCAAGACTACCTCTCACTGAATTGAAACTGGTACAAAAAAGCATCCGACGGCGTTGATCTCTGGTTTCTCGGTTCCTCCCCTCCATCTCATAAACTTGCAAATAGCGGCAGCGGCCTGACTGAAGTGTTTATTATGGATTCGGAAGGACGGCGCACCATGGCGAGCGAACGAGTGCGAATGCTAAATACCAATGTCCAATTCCGCGCTGACTGTTGGGAGGCTACATGTCTGTTTGTTCTCTGCAATACGACTGTGACTTGCGACTGCGACTACCGTGCCAGTGTGTGAGCGATGAATGATGGGTAGATGGTGTTTCTTGCAAGCAACTGTGTCTCTGTGCTGGTCTCTCGTATCTCATTCATCCCCTCTCCATTGATCGTGTGGGCTTCGACTCTCAAACTTGGTGCCTGAGGCGACAACATGACTAAGGGCCTTGGCAGCGCTAGTCAGCCACTTGCTCCTTTCCTCGAGAACACTTCATCTCGACTCGCTCTGGACAACAACTCCATTCATCAGCATCACCATGTCTCGCGGCGGCGGAACAACCCTCTACGTCACTGGCTTCGGCCATGGCACACGCGCTCGCGATCTCGCCTACGAGTTTGAACGGTACGTCCTGCGTCGATGAACGAAACTTCTCGCGACCCATCCCTCGAACGACGCCGCCTCTCCTCTGCCCCATCGAGCCCCTTCACCCGCGAGCAATCGAGCGTCATCGCGTTCACGCCTCCTAATCGCCTTCGAACCTCACACCTCATGAACACCTCGCGCGTTTCACCGTTTCACCGATGCCAGCGAAAGAACATCATTGACAAAATTTGAAGGTACGGACGTCTCGTCCGATGCGACATTCCAGCTCCGCGCACTGCATCCAGCAGACTGTAAGTTGGTCATGAACAGAGAATTGTGCTGGCAGAGATACTGACCTCGCGCAGCTTCGCGTTTGTGGAGTATGAGAGCCGTCGCGATGCTGACGATGCGTACCACGAGATGCACAACAAGAGAATCGGTAGGGACGATGTCTTGAAGATTGAGGTAAGGATCAACGGCCGCAGACCGGTCCACAGCTGCTAACATCCTCCAGTGGGCTCGCACGCCACCATCTGCCAGCTGGCGCTTCGACACGCGCGAAGGCGATCGCCGTGGTGGAGGACGCGGCAGTGAGCGCCGTGAGCGCAGCCCACGCCGCGGCCGCTCTGCTTCTCCACCACGTCGTCGTGGTGACTACGATGACCGCGATCGCGACTACGATCGTCGTGACCGCGACCGCACCGACCGCCGCGACAGAGACCGCTCTCGAACCCCAGAGGATCGTGACAGGGATCGCGACATGAAAGACCGAGACCGAGAGGACGACCGCGAGCGTGGAGCCGATCGTGAGCGTGAGCGTGAGCGCGACTACGAACGCGAGAACGGCACCAACGGCGAAGAGCGCAAGGGAGAGGAGCGCGAGGAGGAGCCGCGCCCAGCTCACGACGACTTGGACACCGCTGAGTGAACTTGCTCGACTGGCCCAACATTGCCAACGGGCACATGACAAACCATGAGGTAGGTGTGTTCACCAGGCAGGTCAAACAGTAGCAGCGACGGCGGCAGCACGAGTTGAGCAGCAACATGGTTTTGGGAGTTTTGCGGATACCGAATGTACTAGTCAGCATGGAGGCTTCTTGACCAGGCACAGCAGAACCGATCGATCGGCGAAACGAATCGACCGTCGTTAACAGCACCAATTTCGTTCCTCCTCGGCATCGAACATCCGCGTCCCCGTCCTCGTCGCCCGCGCTCGACGCTGTTCCCTTTCGCATTCCATCGCACCTGGACTTTCACAGTCCACCCGCCTCGACGTCCTATCGCACACTTCACCACATTCCCTCGTCGCTCGACCGGCTCGACGTCAACCCCACCTTCGGTCTCTCCCCTCGATCACCTTTCCACTTCATCAAGGTAAGCCTGCACGCGGTGTCTCACTTAGTCTCATCGACCACATGATCGTGAAGTAGCCATTGTACCCAGTGCTCGTGGACATGAACATGAACATGAAATAGTGAAATTTGTTCTCGTGATGAGTATGTAGCTCTCGTAAAATTGAAATCTATTCCAAGTCTTCAGGCCTTTTGACCGGACTCTGAGTCTGCCCATCACGTAGCAGCCCAGCAGAGCCAAGGGACAACGCCCTTCCATGCGCCGCGGCGCCTCCAGGCTCTACATTTGTAGCCACCGCGAGACTCTCCCGCATCAAGCCGGAAGTCTCGGTGCTATCCCTCCCTATGGCGAACTCGTCAGGATGCGCCATATATCCATTCTCGCCGCTCTCTTGCTTTCTGCTCGCGCCCGCCTTGGAGTCTTCCGTCTCTTCGCCTTCCATCATCTCCTGCGCTTCTTTGCGCGCCTCCGACTTCATCTTGCTGTACTTCAACCAGTTGTACCCTGCTATGCTCGCAATTGTCACGACCAAGCCGGAAACGTTGATTGGACTCAAAGGGTCGCCGAAGGAGTAGGATGCCGCGCTGATTGTGAGGACTTCCTTGAAAATGCCGCAGACGCTCAGGGTTACGACTGAAGTGCGCTTGAGAAGCGCGAACTCGGCTGCTACCATCATGAATGCGAGGCAGCCGGGGAAGAGGATGATGATCGCGGAGAACAGGGCGCCTTTGGCTTCGCTGAGGGTCGCGAGGCCGTCGAGGACTGCGGCGGGGGTTTCGATCGGGAGGGCGAGGAGGAAGAGCACGAGGAACATGCTCGGTGTGAGGAAGAAGATGGAGCTGAAAGGGTTGCTGGTCGCGGCGTTGCGCAGGAGGAGGATCTGTGTTAGCGACCAGCGGAATCCGGAGCAGAAGCTGGCGCTCATGACGAGGAGGAAGCCGAGAGCGTTGAAGGAGGCTTCGCCTGCTACCATCATGATTACGCCCACGGTCATGAAGAGGATGACGGCGCAGAGTTTCCAGGTTGGAGTTTCGAGGCGGAAGAGGAAGGCGAAGAGGAGGACGAAGGCTAGGACGGAGGATTTGCACATTGTGAAGAATGTGAGGGTGATGAAGCGGAGGGAGAAGTTTCCTAGGCCGATGTCCAGAGCTGTCGCGGCGCCGCAGGGGGAGATGCGCGTGAGGTAGAAGGATTTGGTCATGAGCGGTTTCTTTGTCGAGGGTTTGGGTTCTTGCTCGATGTTGGAGGTGTCCTGATCGTTGAGCTGAGAGTATGTTCCGTGTCCGTCTTGATCGCCAGTGTCCGCTCTTGGTCGAAAGCGAGGAATGAACCATAGTACCAGACTGGCCAGCACGAACTGCACCAGCATGTGCACGCTCGTCGTGAACAAGGGGAAGTGGAAGTCCAAGTTCTCCGAGCTGAACATCCACTTGTTGTAGACGCTGATCGAGATGGAGAAGGTGTACCACAGCCCTATCAGGACCGCATTTATCACCATATTCTTGATCAGACTGGCCGTCGCCATCCGCTCCTCCGCCTGCTGCACATCCTCTCCCGGCGCGACTCTCTGATCCAAGCGCTGGTTGCGACTCTTCCGTCTCCTCCTCTTCTTGCGCTCCGCTTGTGTCAACCCCGTCTCTTCATCGTCCGTCAGCTCGTCGTCCGAGCGCATCTCGTCCATCTCCATATCATCACTAGTAGTCGCGCCCGAGATATCGGATCCGTACGGCTCCTCGGGGACAGCTTTCCCTTCGTCCAAAGGAGAATGCCGCCTCCCGTTGGAAGCGGAATTTTTGGCGCCTGCGCCTCCGAATATCAAAGACCCGCTTCGCCGTCGGGTGTGCGAGGGAGCCGGGTGGGTGTTATGCTCCATGACGGGAGCGTTTCGAGTTATGTTTCGTGCACCATCAGCGCACGCGATCCGGTACACAAAGGAACGTTATTCGGACGGGGAATCGGAAGAGCAAGGTGTGGAAATGTTGTCGTGTTCTCGAATATCGGAATATCTCAAGATGTAATCCAGAAAAAGGGCAGCCAGGGTATGAGCGTTGTCGTGATAGTTTACATGTTCGTTGCAGTGAGGGAGAGGGGACGAGGCGCGGTGAGATGTCGTCCGTCGCTCTCCTTGACATGCGCAGCCGGATTCAGGGTCTCGGGCTCGCCAATCTCTCGGGAGCCGCGGACCGAACTTCCTTGTGCTGTGTTTCTTTTCTTGGGCTTCTTCTCCTCAATCTTCCTGGATTCCTCTCCAAAAGTCTCTAGCACTTGGCAGGCAGCAGCGACAAGGTGTCAAAATCGAGGAAAGATTGGTATACTGAACATGCGAACAATTGAAGGCAGATCGTATGGACGATGTTGTCGACTTGCATTGCTTCTACCATCGGCATCTTCATTTGTCTAATCGACCTACTATACAACAAACTGGAGGCAGCCATTTTGCGAAGAAATGCTTTTTCTTGAATCTATTCTCATTTATCACTTGCTGCTAATCCCTTCGCGTCCTCAATTGAAGTTGAACGGGTTCCTGCACAGCGGGCAAGTGCTAGCATTGCTAGTCTTGAACCACTTGAGCAAACAGCTCGAATGGAACAAGTTCTTGCACGTTGGGCAGCGCTTGGTAGGAAGCTGCTTGTCTCCGCTGATTATGGAGTAGCAGATTGCACATTCTGTCTGGCCCTTCAATGTACCAGTGACATTCTTGCGCCAGGCCGAGAGGCCGTCGATGATACTGCCGTTCTGCAAAGAGGAATGTCAGCGATGAAGTATGGGGAGGATCGGGGTGTTCTGGTACTTACGGAGAACGTGATCACACCCTGGCAATTCCTCAACCAGCTCTGCCACTTCTCTTCCTTCACAGCGACACGGTTGACCGTGACGACCTTCGCCGAGTCGAGAGGGTAAGTGTCCGGCAGTATTACCTTTATTGCCATCGTCTGCTCGTCAACGAGATAGGTAACATTGATCTCTTTGCTGCGCATGCCGACTTTGACGTTCATATTCTCGTAATCTGGATCATCCTTCACACTCTTCTCGGCCCATTCTGCAACAGATTGCAGGCTCGATGTAACGATGAGCGGTGAGATGTATTTTGCGGTCCAGGTATCAATCGCCTGCGAAGTCTGCCGAGAGCGAACGTCGAGGAAGTAGCTCTTGACAAGGCTGGGCAAATTCGAGAGCGCAAGGTAGTACAAGTGCGAGAGCAGCCACTGCACATCCTTCTCAGGACTTGGCTCCATTCCGGCGATGTACTCTTGGACATCGAACTTTGATGCATCCACGGGACGTCCACGAGTATGGCCAAGGAAGTCGAAAATAAGGTCGAGCAGACCCGTGAGATAACCGCCCTCTTTGATCTGTTCAACGTAGTCGCTCTTCACGCGATAGCTCGAACCTGTGAAGTGATCAAACAGCACTCGCCAGCTGTACAGAAACCCCTGCAATGAGAGTGGCATCGTTCTCTCAAAGGAAGCATCTGCCAGGGAATCAAGAGTTGGAGCTTCGATGACGAGTGATAGCAGCTCGTCTGGCAGCTGTGCAGTCTTGTTGTCTAGTGCGGCATCGAAAGATACTTTCTCCTGCGCTGCCGGGATCTGCTTGTGGAGCAGATCAAATGCTGCCCCTTGGATGGCGGAAGAGGGCGTGTACAGTAGTGGCAGTAGTTCCTCAACGTCTGGTACAGACTGGAACTGCATCCGCGACAGCTGTCGAGAGAGGAGCTCATTCGTGACCATGAGAGGCTGGTGCGTCTCATCCGAGATATCGTTTGCTGATTTGAGAAGCGCAAGCATGCCATCTTGCAACTTGTCTTTGTTTTCTTGCAAAGCTTCCACAAGATCGTCGTTGGGCTCTTCGGCTTTGCTCAATTTTTGCAGAGCATTGTACAACTTGAGCGACGCATGAACCAACAGAATCCCGGACTCTGAGACCACGGCGCCATCTGATACTGTGGCCGACGAATTCCAGAATCCAACCAGTGTAGCGATAATATGAGACCAATGCTCGCCATACATGTCGGAAATATGAGGAGCCAGTACTGTAAGTATTTTGCACACTTCTGCCTTCAACGCCAGGGAGGTATCTGCCTCAAGCCACTGCAAGATATGTTTCATGAAGAAGATGACCCTCGTCTTCTGGACCGTACCAATGATGTTTTCTTGAGTGTGCAAGATGGAGTTCAGAAGAACAAGTAGCTCCAGGGCACAGTTCTCCGATGCCTCAATCTTGAGCTCCGTAGCGTCTGCAACAAGTTCGTTGCAAAGCCTCGTCAACGACTTGCTGCCAGAAAGCGGATGAGCGAAGCCTACGACATATGACACAAGAGCAATTGTGTCTTTGGACGCTCGTCTTGGGTTGATAGACTCGTCGCTTGACTTTGCCTGTTCGCTTGAATGGCCGTGCACCTCAAAGAGGTTCTCGTAGGCCTTGGCAGCTACAAGTTCAATATAGTATGCCATTGGTGAATCCTCCGCGTGCTGTGCTCGAAGCTGTTCCAGTTGTGCAAAGAATGGGGACTGAGTATTATCCGCAGATCCTACGGAAAGGCTCTCCCAGTACTGTTTGAGCGCAGTGTTTGCCTCAGATACGAACTCCATGACCTCCATTTCCACCTTCTGAGTCTCGGCAGGTAGCCAAAGACCATTGGTCCCAAGAACACTGTTGTTGTCTTCGGCTAGTGCCACACAAATGTTCAAAAGGACCAATATCGAGGTCGCGTCATTGCTGAGCTTTGAGGTGAAATCAGGCTTTACCGCCAGCTTTGCAAGATAGATGCCAATTCTCAGAGCCTGCGAGAGACCATCGGCGTCGTAATGAACGGTGTCGTAGGCATTTGTTGCATCACATTGGACCAAGTGTACCGCACCACCGAGCGGACTGAGCATTCCTAAAGATGCTTTCGGCGGCTTTATGACCGCCAATATTGACTCGCGCCACACTGCAAGGCTAGGCAAGAGATCTTTTTGATCGGCCTCTTTGGAGTCGTCGGCAGCCTTTTGCGCAAGGTCCAGTAGTGCATCCATGGACAATGAGTCTTGAGACACCTTCTCCAGGTTTTGAAGCACTATGCTATGTTTTGCCATGCTGGCGCCCTGGCCCATTGCTGTGGATAGCTTTATCGCAAGTGATGCGGCTTTCTCAGACGAAACATCGTCAGAAGATCGCTCCAGGCGTAGCACGCTCGGGAGAAGTTCCTTGCCGGAATCAGTGGTCATGAAGCCCTGGATCACAGGCTGACACGTCGCGGCGAGTTGCTCGAATGAGTCAAGGCTTTCGTACAGCTCTGCGCCTTGGAGCGTCAATGACGATGTCAAATCAGCCAACAAATGATCAGTGGTAGCCTGACTCGACGCGCCGAGTTTGAATAGATCGGCCAAAAGATTGTTGGTTTTGGTGTCGCCGTTTCGGATTGGTAACGTGCACAAAAAGCGCTGCAGTTTCTCAGAAGCTCGCGCAAGCTGGATGGCTTTCTCAGGGGTCTTCGAAGGGAACAGAGCATGCAATGCTTGAACTTTGGCAGATTCTGACTCTTCCGAATCGAGCGTCTGCTCCATTGTACGTTCAAACGCCTCTTCAAATTCTTTCTCATCCCTGATGGCATACAGGCATTGTGCGAGGTGTCGCTGAGAAGGACTGTATGTCATCTTCGGAACATCTTCTTTTGCGAAGTTCGTCATAGCACTCCTGAAAGAATCATCGCGCATGACCCTAGGTCCACAGGCTCGAAGCAGCTCTTCAATCACGGCGGCAGCCCCGTATGGCTTGCCATTGCGACTCTTGAGCAATGCAGCACAGCCGTTGAGAACTTCAATGTTAGCTTTTGCGAAAGTAGACTTCAGTGATTCCGTCAATGCGTAATTTCCTGCGAGCAGTTCACGCTGCAGACCAGACCAGCGCTCTCCAGAAGATGCGACATGCTTTTGTGACTTGTCAAAGTCCTTGGATTGCTCTGGTTGTGACATCTTCGCAACTTCAATTAGCTTCTCAGCCAGGTGAAGCCACTTGCGCTCCAAGAGTGGAGGAAGTCGTCTGACAATCATGACCTTTGAGACCAGCAGAGCAGCTTTGGCACCAGTAATAGTCCATTTGGCGCTGTCTTCTGAGGGATGCAAATACTGGTTGACCGGCGGTATGGCAAAAGCTTCAAGCAAGCTATCGCAATCACCTTCAGGAAGATTTTGGGTGACTGCGTCGACGAGTGTAAAGTATGCTGGCCACGCGGAAGAAGCGTTGAAGCGCTCTTCTTTCCTTGCAGCGCCGTCTCTCGTCGCCAACAGAAGATCGGCAATCTCGTCGTGTGATGTTGGCAAGATCTCATTTGGCAAGCTTCGGACGACATTTGCCATTATATCCCAAAACACAGTTGTGGTTGAGTGAGAGCCATTTTTGAGTCCTTGCTGTAATCTCGAAATGGCTGATTTCTTTCCAGTGTAAGCATCGGTCCATACCGAGGGATATTTGGTTGTAAGAGATTGCAAAGTCTGAATGAAGTCCAATGCAGAGCTGGCTTGATCTGAAGGGAGGCCTTTGTAGATGTAGGCTTTGCTGATGGACTTGAGATTGCTTTCGACCAGCTCCGGATGCTTTGCAAGGCACACCTGAACAAGCCGGTGCAAGGACCTGCGCACACCTGCATCAGGGTGAGACACTAGATCCCAAAGCTTCCCATCTCCCAGAACGGCTTCGTACTGGTGGCTTTGCTTTGAAGTCTCCGCTGGTGGTAATGTTTCAAGGAGGCTGGTGATGACAGCAACACTCGTGGACACAACGCGTGCATACGTCGCTTCTGCATCATCTTTGCTCACAGTCCGCTCGTCGCTCAGTGTTTGTATGGTCTCATTGAGCAACGCATCCTTGCAATACTCTAATATGGGCTCCTGGAACGTCTTTCGCAGACCGGCCGCTTTCTCTGGAGTTGGGAATACAGTCGCGAGGGCGTCTTGGGCAGCCTTCGCAGCCGCGCGATCGACATCGAAAGTGCCGGCCAGCCAAGGACCAGATATTCGAGGCAAGTGTCTGGCCACTCGCTTACCACATTTGGCACATAGCTGGCCATTGAGAATATGGGCCAGTTGACGTACGCGTCGAGCGCTATCGATGGACAGGCGGGGAAAAAGTTTTACCTAGCAGAAATTGTCACTACCTACGCTGAAAGTGCGCTGCTTCAAGAAAACGAACCCATGTCTCAATAATCGCATCTTCGAGCTCGCCATCAGAAGAGATCAGCGAAATCTGCAGATCCTCAAGCGCCTTTGCCTTTGTTGTGCTATCTTTCTTAGACAAATTCTTGAAAGCCACGACCAGATTGGCATCACTGATAAGTGAGTAGTCCGGAGGCTCCTGAATGTAAGACAGTGTCGAGGCCTGCGAAGATCCAAATCCGGAGCCTCCAAACCCCCCAAAGCCGCCTCCAGCCCGGCCACTGCTGGCTTGTGACTTGAATTGTCGTTTGCTCATGGCGAATTCGTCGGAAGAATAAGCCGGGCCAAGGGAAAGAAGAGAAAGAAAAGGAGTAGACGGCAATGCTGAGACTCGCCTTTTGCCAGCCTTGAGCGGTGTCTGAATTGGATTGTCGTTGTCCGTGTGAATTTCACGCCTTCGCGATGACGTTGAAGTTTGGATGTCCAATTTAAGGTTCTCTAGTGGCAGCTGAGTCACCCGGAGCACGTGCCATCGCGCATCCGACGTGCTGAGACGATTACATTCACTGCGATTCGCTCTTTATTATGACTTGGACACCTACAGCACCATCTCCGCCAGCAAGGCAAACCGAACTCGTCATCAGACAATTCACATCTGATTTGCTAGCCGCCCGAATTCAGTCGATCAGCAACGAGCCAGGTCTACGCAGCGGCGAAGGAGGAGTCTCCGCCAGGAGGCTGCCTTCGGTGGCGGCCCAGAAGCGCGACAAAGGTGCCCGCAACAGTCCGTCAACATGAAGTTCTACATCGAGGACCTTCCGGTCCTGTTTCCGTATCCGCGGATCTATCCGGAGCAATACGCTTATATGTGCGATTTGAAGCGCACGCTGGATGCCGGCGGACATTGCGTGTTGGAGATGCCTTCGGGGACTGGCAAGACAGTATCACTTCTATCGCTCATTGTGGCATATCAGCAGTTCTATCCGGAGCATCGAAAGCTCATCTACTGCTCTCGTACCATGTCCGAGATCGAGAAAGCGCTGGCAGAACTCAAGGCTCTGATGAAGTATCGCGCGGACCAACTCGGAGAAGTCGAGGATTTCAGAGGACTGGGGCTGACAAGTAGAAAGAACTTGTGTCTTCATCCAACTGTCAAACAACAGAAAAGTGGCTCGGTCGTGGATTCTATGTGTCGAAGTCTCACTGCAGGCTTCGTCAAAGAGAAGAAAGAACGTGGAGAAGACGTTGACCTCTGCATCTACCACGACAATCTCGATTTACTGGAGCCGCATAACTTGATACCGCCTGGTGTGTGGACGCTGGATGGTATGCTTCGATATGGAGAGCAGCACAAGCAATGCCCATATTTTACAGCTCGGCGAATGATGCCGTTCTGCAACGTGATCATCTACTCTTACCACTATCTGCTAGATCCCAAGATCGCGGAACGGGTGTCGAAGGAGCTCTCCAAAGATTGCATCGTCGTGTTCGACGAGGCTCACAACATCGACAACGTGTGCATCGAGTCTCTGAGCATCGATTTGACAGAGGACTCCCTGCGCAAAGCGGCCAGAGGTGCTAGCAATCTTGAGAGAAAGATTACCGAGATGAAAGACACAGATGCCGAAAAGCTGCAAAACGAATATGCAAAGCTGGTGGAAGGGCTGCGAGAGCAAGATGAGCAACGAGATGAGGGCGCCTTCATGTCAAATCCTGCTCTCCCAGACGATCTGCTGAAAGAGGCAGTCCCCGGCAATATTCGCAGAGCGGAGCACTTCACCGCATTCCTCAAGCGCTTCATCGAGTACTTGAAGACACGCATGAAGGTTCTTCATGTCATTTCAGAGACACCACCTTCTTTTCTACAGCATCTCAAAGAGCTCACTTTCATCGAGAAGAAACCTCTGCGATTCTGCGCCGAGAGACTGACTTCTCTAGTAAGGACTTTGGAGCTCACCAACATCGAAGATTATCAGCCTCTACAAGAAGTAGCCACGTTCGCTACTCTTGTTGCAACTTACGACACCGGATTCCTACTGATCTTGGAGCCCTACGAATCAGACTCGGCGACGGTTCCGAATCCCATCCTCCACTTCACTTGTCTCGACGCAGCAATAGCAATCAAGCCAGTCTTCGATCGTTTCAGCTCTGTGATCATCACTTCAGGAACTATTTCCCCGCTGGAGATGTATCCTAAGATGCTTGGGTTCACAACAGTGGTTCAAGAGTCTTACGCCATGACACTAGCAAGGAGGTCATTCTTGCCCATGATCGTGACGAGAGGATCCGATCAAGGGCAAATCTCATCCGGATTTCAGACAAGAAATGACCCTGGCAATCTTCGGAACTACGGAAACTTGCTCGTCGAGTTTTCAAAGCTCACACCGGACGGCATCGTCGTTTTCTTTCCTTCTTACTTGTATATGGAGAGTGTCATCTCCATGTGGCAGAGCATGGGGATTCTCGATCAAGTCTGGAAGAGCAAGCTCATCTTGGTGGAAACTCCTGACAGCCAAGAAACGTCGCTTGCCCTCGAAACTTACCGGACGGCATGCAGCAATGGCCGAGGGGCTGTCTTATTGTGTGTCGCTCGAGGCAAGGTCTCAGAAGGTATCGATTTCGATCACCACTACGGTCGGACTGTGTTGTGTATTGGCGTTCCGTTCCAGTACACCGAATCTCGAATCTTGAAGGCGCGTCTGGAGTTCCTGCGAGAGACCTATCGAATCCGCGAGAACGACTTCCTCTCCTTCGACGCCATGCGACATTGTGCACAATGTCTCGGTCGAGTCTTGCGAGGCAAGGACGATTACGGGATCATGGTGCTCGCTGACAAGAGATTTGCCAAGAAGCGCAATCAGCTCCCAAAGTGGATAGCTGGAGCCTTGATGGAAAGCGACTCCAATATGTCAGTCGATCAAGCAGTTGCTGCGGCGAAGAAGTTCTTGAAGACAATGAGCAGGCCCTTCCCGGCGAAGCTACAAGAGGGCATCAGTACCTGGAGCTACGAAGACCTGATGGCGCATCAATCCAAGCTTGACAATGAGAAGCATCGTGAAATAGAAAATGGAGAGGTCAACGGCGACGGACACATCCACGGCGATCAAGTCATGGCAGATGCCCAAGCGGACGAGGAAGAATTGTATAATGACCCTGATATGGATGCTGCAATGATGGAGTTGGATAACACTCAGCCAGAGATTGACGTGAGAGGTGCAGGCCAGCCTTACGCATAGCTGGCGTTGCCTGCACCCAGATCACGATACGGCCATGAAAGGGACCGACTCACCCAATGAAGGAAAATGTACTAATTGAAAATTCCAATTGAGTTCTCTTGAGCACTTGCAATGCTGCAAAATATCTATGATGTCAACAAATTTGACCCTTTGGTGACGTTGTCAAGCCATCATGCTTACCTTCCAATTGTGGAACTCACTTCTCCGATATAATCTCACGAGGCACGCGACAACTTTGAAGGTACATTCAACTTACTCCAATCAAATCAAGTCTTTCCCGCAAGCATGTCTTCAAAAACTCCGTAAGTTGTCTTGCCGAATTCTCCACCGCACTTTCGCTGACATCCTCAACAGAGGCGGCCAAGCAGCCAGTGCCAAATTCCAAAAGCAGCAAGCTGAGGGTATGACCACCTTTTCATCACATCGAACCTGCTCCAAAGCACTGGTTACCTAACTCTTATGACAGCCAAGGGCGCCGGCGCGGACAACGCTCCAGGTCACACTGAGACCGGACGCCCCGGCGAGGCTCCAGTCGCATCAGACTCTGGATCAACAGCTGTTGGAATCGAGCATGGAACCAACCAGCCAGGCGAGAAGGGTATCAAGGGCGAGCCAGTTTCTACGCAGCCAGATGGTTCTGGGGCGAATATAAAGTAGAGTACGACCAAAATTTTGGGCTTGGATGTCATTGAATGAAAAGACTTTGAAACGAGCTCTCGAGACTTTTTTGGCCCTTCATTGCAACGTGATCTTTATTCTCAGGGGCTTCATCTGGCCATGGAAGACAGACCTACTGACTTGCGGCAGCGTATCGCGAACGCGCGGGAGTCAACAGCTCCCCTCTATGGATGATTCTGGCTCACGCCGCCATCAATGAGCATCACGGTTCCATTGCAGTAACCTCCAGCTTTGCTCGCCAGGTACAGAATCGTGCCGGCAAATTCCTCTACATTCCCCATGCGCTCTCTTGGAACCAGCGACTTGGGCATCGCGCCGCCCGTCTCTTCATACGCTTTGGTCATAGTCGCCGTCATTTCTGACGGGAACCCTAACATGCACACATCAGCAATGATTCACCTCAAGGAATCCAAACGCAAGAAGTGAACACTCACATCCCGGCGCAATCACATTCGTCCGAATATCATGCGGCACCAGAAAGCACCCCAAATTCTCCATGAGATGATGCACCGCCGCCTTAC
The DNA here is from genome assembly GCA_022814565.1 of Phaeophleospora eucalypticola. NCBI lineage: Eukaryota > Fungi > Ascomycota > Dothideomycetes > Mycosphaerellales > Mycosphaerellaceae > Phaeophleospora > Phaeophleospora eucalypticola. The sequence continues at coordinate 741,102 of JAKLNG010000015.1, forward strand.
TCGCATTATAAATAAACGAATCCGTAAACTTGATCACCCCGCCACAAGACCCAATCGCAATGACCTGGCTCGTCGGCAGCGACTTTTCTCGTCGCTTGTTGCCTGCGTCCAAGAGCTCAAGGAAGCCCATGGTTGTAGTGAAGACGGCTGCGACGTTGGTTTCCAGCGCGGCTTTCCAGACGCTGTCGGGCCGGTAGTTGAAGTAGTAGTCTCGGATTTCTTGGATCGAGGAGTCGCTGGTCGGTTTGGGACGGGCGTCGGGGCTGGAGTCGAAGGTTGTTTGGCCGGCGTTGCAGACTAGGAGGTCGATGTAGCCGGCTTCTTTGGTGATGATGTCGACGGCGTGTTGGATGTCGGAGTGCGAAGACACGCTGCCTTGGATGGGGATGATGTTGCCGTGAACCTGGACATCTTTAGTTCGGCAATCAGGCTGGTAGAGAGGATATAATTACTGCGTGTTTCACGGCTTCATCGAGTTTCTCCTGCCGTCTTCCTGTGATGAAGACTTTCGCGCCATTGGCTTCGAGAGTCCGTGCAATGATCAAACCGAGTCCAGTGCCTCCTATCAATCGACCGTCAATCAGTATGTTCCGCATGTAACCGTTTCCCGGTGTTACTGAACATACCGCCCGTCACAACGGCCACAAGGCCGGAGACATCGTTCAGCTTCTTCGGATCAAAAGTTGAAGCCATTCTCGTACAGTCTATCGCGTTAATATCAGGTGAATTGAGGAGATCTGAGAAGGAAACGCAGTGTGATCATCGAGCTCTAGATGCGAAACTCGGGAATGCAAGAAAGGGTTTACCGTAATCCCGAGTGAGGTCAGCTCCCAGGTTACTTTAAACAGGCATTGGTGAGTTAGTCAGCGAGCATCTTCAGAGCGTCGGAGGGTGGAGCCGACAAAGCAGACGACGATATCGTGTTGCATCACTACCATCGCTCATATAAGCCGTTGAAGAAAGTGAAGGTGCTTCCGAATGCGACGTTGGAGGTATGACTGTCATTTAGATCTCGTGCGCAGAACGTAGACCGGCGGTATCCCTCACTTATTTCTTCTTCCCACCTCTACCACCTCTTCCACCTTTCCCTCCCTTTCCACCACCTTTGCCCTTCTCAGCACCACCTCCACTCATCATCACCCTCACATTCTTCACGGGAATAACACCCACAACCTCAGGCTCCTTCAAGCCTTTGATCAGCTCCGCCTCTCGAGGCCAAATCCTCTCAGTATCTTGGCTCTGGTGATCGATCGCCTTAGGATTTCCAGCATCCTTCATCCACTTGCCCAAAATCTCGCGAGTAGCCTTGCCCTTCTTCTGCTGTCCAGGCTGCATCTTCGCCTTGTATTTGAATTTGTTCAATGCGCCCCATGGTGCGCAGATAGGGATGGCCTCCAGGATTTCATCGCCAGGCAGAGGCGTGCCGATCAAAGCGTCCAGCTGGGTGAGTTCGCTTGACTCTTCGTCGTTCAAGCCTTCAATGCCTTCTTCAAGATTGAGGCGGCGAATCTCTTCGGCTTCAAGACCTTCCTTCTGGGCCTTCTCGTGTTGTGCTCGTCGGCGAGCGCGAGCTTCTTCCGCCGACTCCTTTTGCTCGGTCTTCTCCTGGGCGGCTTGCTGTCTGCGCTCCTCGCCGGCTTTCGAGCCCAGAAGCTTCATTGCCAATTGACGATCTTCCTCGTCTTGGTCGGCATACTTCTGCGCAATCTTTTTGTTCTTGCCCTTCCTGCCACGGGCACCTTTCGAAGGCTTCACCTTTTGCTCGTTGTGGATTGGCTTGCCCAACTCAAGCCGATTGGCCATCTTGCGCTCTCTATTGGTAAGCTTAGGTGCCTCTCCAGCTGCGCCATCTCCATCCTCATCTGCTTCTGCTTGAGTTTCACCATCGGGCGCTTCCTCGGTCTTGCCAGCTTTGTCGTCGCTCGAATCAGCATTAACTCCTTCAGCAGCTTCGTCTGCGTCCTGTTCCTCGTCCGCAGTCTCATCGTGGTCCGTTTGATTGCCTTCTGCGGCGTTTCCATTTGTCTGCAGTGGATTGCTCTGCCCAAATCGGTACTCTCGATCTTCGTCCTCATGTGCACTAGTCTCGCGGTGAGGCTCAGGCGACTCATCATCAGAGGCTTCTTCAGCCTGTGGTTGAGCATCTGGAAATTCATCGTCGTCGTCATCATCCATGCCAGCTGCAGGACCGGTGTCAGGGAATTCATCGTCGTCGCTGCCCTCATTCTCATCGTCGGCCGCAGCATCGGCTCCCTCTCCGCCCAGCGCAGCCTGCGGTCGATCTTGTAGTCGGTGCTTCACATGCCTCGCTTTGCTCTCTTCGCTGATGTGGAAGGCGAGCGCAAAGCCAAGCAACAATTGAGCAGGTGGCAGAAAGTTCTTCTTGCCACGCACCATGAAGCCTCCGGTGGTCAAGTACTCTCCCGTTGGCGCAGTCTTCGAAACTTGATCAGCATTGACCCACCAAGCTGACATGACGGCTTTGCTATCCCATGCCGTGCTTGTGCAGACTGCCAGATTGCCAGCCTGAGAGAGCGTCGATGGAGGGATTGGAGCTTCCGGGGTGCTCGGGTTGTTCTTGATGATGATACTCGCAGCCCCATGCATGTCCGCGTGAACATACACATCCCCTTTTCTCAGATACCTCCGGTACAGAATTTCGTTTTGCTGCGCATCCTTGCCGGCAAGCACGAGGTACCCATCAGAGGAGATGAAGTAGATGAACTTCTCGAACCAAAATTGCTTCCTGACAGGGCGCAAGACGTCCTTTTCTTGCTTCAAGCCCTTCTTGAGGTCAGCCATGACTTTTTGCTCTGTCGACTTGAGCGCCTTTTGCGATGCTTGAGCTGTTTTCTCCTGCTTCACGGCAGCCGTTCGTCGCTGGTCGTAGTATTGGCGAGCATTTGACCACGCAGACAAATTCAGATCAACATCGATAGCAAGCCGCTTGTCTTGAGCCTGGGAACTAGCGGCGTTTTGCTGGGTATCATCCTCACTGTCCGAGGCCTCGCTGTCGGTTTCGTCCATCTCTTCTTCATCGGCCTCTGCCAATTCGGACAGTAGCAGTGTGACCGTATTCTCATGGAGCTTCAATGGAGTCTTGATCATCTCAGCCACTGGGTTCCGTCTGCTATGCTCATTTTCGATCAATCGACCAATATCAACCCAATCCATGCCCTGGGCAATCAAGCCATTCACAGCGGCCACGGCTTCTTCGACCCGCTCAACGTTTGCCTCAATCGCCTGTGCTTTTCGAATGTTCAGCTCTTGCACTTGTTGCAACCCGTCTATACGCTTCTCTTGCTCCTGTCTAGCCGCTTCAATACGTCGCTTCGCGTTATCCTCTCTTTCTTGCAATCTCGACTCCAGCTTCTGCCCTTCGATTGAAGAGAAGAATTCGTCTACGGTCTTGTTGAAGCCCTCATACTCCAAGAAAACATTCGACTCATTCGCTGCCAATTGTGAAGGCTTGAATGGATGAAAGTCTTCGTACATCACTCCTTGGTTTTCGCCCTCAACGCCGTCTGTCTCTTCTTCCCTCGCATTCTGCTTTCTCTTTCCCAAAATGTATCCTTTGGCCACATCTCCTTGTGTGATGTCGTCCACAATCTTCCCAGCATCCTTCAATGCCGCGAGGATCTTCTCTTGCAGGTCCTCGCTCTCCAATGCTTTCTCGATCTCCAACGTCTTCTCGATCCCGGCCACATGCAAGGCGTGATCAATCAACACAGGTGGAAATTCACTCATACTTCCTGCCAGAGCTTTACTTAATGTGTTCAAACTCTTCTTCTGGTTTGCCTTCTTGTTCACCTTCAACGCCTCTTTCTGCTGCCTCTCCGCGGCCTTATTCAATCCATCCAGGAGCCGCTCTTTCGTCAATTCTGGAACACCGTCCACATTCTGTCTCGCAGCAAGGCTGTACTTGACGCCCAATCGGTACTGCTCATGCTCCTCGCCCTCGTTCACACTCCTCAAAAGCCCCAGGATTGTCAGATTCGCATCCGCCAACACAATATTGCCTCCTGCATAGAATTCCAGAAACAATCGATACGCTCCATCAGAAAACTGCAGCTCGATCACGCGATCTGTTCCGACCTGTCTCACAGCCGTGCATCGTCTCGTCCGCAGGAACTTTCTGAGACGCGCAACGAAAGGCGAAGGCGCAGCGGCGGTCGCGCGAGCAAATTTGGTCAGGTGGCATCGGAAGCCAGAATCGACGACAAATTGCTCGCGGTGGTCTGGTTTGGCGAACTTAAACAGGAAGATACGGCTGCTGAGGTCGTAGACATTGGCGAGGCGGAGGGAGACGAGGGAATGGGATAGCTCGTGAGCGATGATGCGCACATCGAGGGAGGAGAAGCGTTGCTTCATTTCGAATACAACGTAACAGAGAATATGTTGGAAAGAGTGGGAGCGCAAAGGTTGCTTCTGTGTGAGCAGAAGACCAAAAATTGGACATGATATCATCGGCGGTGGCAGAATCGAGCACACCGCCCGGAACAACTGAATATCCGGTTCGAGATGCAGATGCACTTCATGTGAAAGCTGCTCCAACACTGAGCATTTAGTCTATCTGGTGATGTCTTTGTAGGTTTAATATGGCAGAGTACTGCGATCTAAGATGCCGATCGGATCTTTGCCCAGCACTAGATGAATACTCGCTCACACTCAGAACAATCCTTCCAATAACATCGGACCAAAGAAGTCGTCCTCCGTTTCATTAATGTCTGCTCGCACACAAACGATTTCGTATATGAGAGGAGCTCAGAATCAATAGCTGAACAGGTATTTCAAAGACTCTCCAGCAAGACACAGCGAAGAAATATACTTCAAATAGCATGGAAGAAAAGGGTTTCCTCCAATCGTTTTGATACGGCGAGTCTAAATGTCACAGCTCCTGTTTCGCTTCACAATCGCTCTTCAAACCTCAAGCATCGTACGCACCCTACCTTTCCATCGGAAAACGGATCAAACAAACTCCCGCCGCGGACCAACATACAACTCAATCCCAAGCCAACACCTACGCAACAACACATCGACGATGCAGCCTTCCTCGATCCACGGAGCAAGTCTCCACCACAAATGCCTTGCTAGCGTTCTCACTTTCGTAACAAGCACATGAACGACAAGAAAAGACAAGACGAGCAAGACAGGTAATACGCGGGAAGACACGGGCTCGGCGGGAATCTCACTCTCACATGGAAGAAGGGGAAGGGCAAATGGGAATAATAAAACCAAAGAAAAAGACCGAGGAAAATAAGTCCACGGAGTAGTAAGTCATCACGATCATCATCTGAACAAAACGACAACTCGTATCCATCGCCTTGCTCCCGGGGAGCAGTCGTGGCAATTTGGGGGCCAATTCTCCAACCCCTCAACTCCCTGCCCCTCCGTCAGCGGAATGATGAATGAAAGAGGGCAAATCTCACTCCGCCCAGAAATAGATAAACAAGAACAGAGAGGGTGAGAGAAAATGGAAGGGCGAAAGGGACCCTCTTTTCTGGTCGCATTCATCAAACACATGCTTGGCGGTCCAAATAAACAGCTCTAGTGGCCAGAAAAGGCATGCGCTGCCATTCACCGCCGTTCTCGACGCTCCGATAGGACAGCAGTCAGAAGACAATGCTCATTCTCAGGATCCAGCGTAGGATTCGCTGCTGACCTCCGTAGTGCGCGGCTTTGGCCAGGAGAGAAAATTGCCCGGTGTGGAGCGCCTAAATCTCGGATAAGGAGAGAGGGGAGCAGCAATCCCAAAAATTACCTGGGCACGTGCGAACGAGGTCGGCTTGCCTGTCGCCGCGCTTTTCCTCTTGCTGGCTGGTCTGGCGTTGTTGGTGTCCGCCGCTGCTGCTGCTGCAACATGACATTCTCCCACTCTTTCCCTGTTCCATGCAGATCACTCCGTCTTCCCGCTCCCTGTACACCACATGGTGCTAAGCGCATCGCCTCGACGCCAGCGGGCGCTAGTCTGCGACGAGGATGCTGGATATCACCCTCGAGACGGTGGCGCCCTCCTTTTCCACGAAAGCCGCTTGGACGAGACGCGACTCAGGCTTTTGGCGGCGGAAAAGTGCTGCAATGGTGAGAAACAATAGCCAGGCACAGCGATGATTAAGCGCCAATGCCGACGCATCGCTGCAAATCCAACCACGCCGGTCACTTCGTAGACTGTCTCGGCGAGCCGTCGAGTTCACGAATGCGCGAACGGCGGGTGGTTATGTGTGGATGTGACGACATCCAGGAGAGAGGCACTTAGGCAGTGAGTGCCGAAGACTGAAACGTGTCACGTGGATCCGCGGATGCTCGTTGCAAATCGTCGTTGGGAAATTCGTACCCACTTCTCTTCTCCTCTTCTCGCAGGAGTGGAGAACTCAAGTGCCATGTGCTGTGGATAGGAGATGAGGAGTGGTCCAGCGACGCCCCTCGTCTAAGTGCATGGCCTGGGGTAAAATGTGCCGCACTCCTTCTTGCGAAAGATTGGACTCGTGTGCTGGACACCTGGTCGGCCAATGATAATCTCCTTGAATTCAGCGAGACATAATGTAGTCATTTTTGCGCAGCAGGCGATTCCACATCGTGGAGAACGCTGATGTGGCACTCATGCGAATTGTGATGATGAGTGATCCTTTCGATTTTGACACATTCGATTGCCAGAACGAATTGGTGTACAGCTCTTTTGCTGCAGCATCACCATCGTGATTCACACTAGAGACTCGCATCCCACGTACTACGTGTCGACGGCGGGGATCGAGTGATGTGTTGCACTAACATAGCGCGAACGAGAGTCTTGCCCTTGCGAGAGACCGGTCGTGAGGGCAGGTGGAGGCAACTGACGGTCTTGAGTGTAGTTCGTACACCGCGGCAAGGCCCTGGAAAAGTTAGCCGGGTTGCCAGGAAGGGGAAGATTGAAGTGAGACATTCATCTGTATAGCTCGGAAGCCAGTCGCAGTAGCAGAATGCGGCCAGCGCCTAAATCAGAGTAGGCGGCATTTCCCGATCGCGAATGCATCCGCTGGACTGTCGCCCCTAGCAAAAGATCCATTTAGTCTGCTTGTGTTGGTTCGGAGGAGGAGCAGACACTAAGGCCCTAGATGCCGCCTGCTTCGTCGATCTCGAGCAAACCAAGCTGTCGCCCTGGTCGCGCTGCGCGAAACCCATGTCGACAGGTGATGACGTCTGCACCTCGCCAAATCGCGGACCGTTAGTTACGAATTGGTATGGATGCATGCTGGCCTGTGGCAGTGTTTGTAGTGTTGAGAGTAGTAGTCTCCATTGTTTCGAGGATCTAAGGCGCTCTCAGACCAACACTGCAGCTCGTCTGTCCGCGAGAGCAAATGCAAGTGCAGTCGAAAGAAGGCCCTACTTTGCCAGCAACGCCGGCTCAGACCAGTGTGAGACCGCGCAGTACGCCAATGTCGACTCCGGTGAGTGAGGCCGGTCAAACGGTCGGTTTGGTCGTGTTCAGCTGGAGCTGCCCGCCATCCAACGATCCCATCGTTTCTTCTTTCCAAAGTGTCTGGGAAGTCCAAGCGTCTCGAAGCACATCTCGTACTCGCTGAGTTCTTGCTTGCTGGTGATGGCACCTTTCTCTAGTTCGAAGCCCTCCTCCGCAAGAGCCTCTTCAACGTCATGCTCTAGCTCAGCTTCGTGCTTGTACAGCAACACCACATGCTGCAGCCATGAAGTTCGCTCGGGGCCTAGTGAAACCAGCCAGTCGATGAAGGTGGAATTGCTCCAGTCCTTGTGCCAGAATCTGTAGATTGCATTAGCATCGTCTCAACAATGTGATCAGCAGTAGGCGCGCTCCGAAGGTACTTACAGCGGTCGCCAGCATTCGAAGATGTTCTCTTGGTAGTACATGTGTAGAGTCTCCGCACAGAGTTGGCGAGAGACGCGGGTAAGTGGAGGAGGTGGCGGGCGATTGAACCTGTCCATTCGTATCGGTCGCTTTTCAAGAATTGCAGCCTCGCCGGGTTCATCACTCTTCAGACTTGGAGCTGGACTTTCTCTTGGTGCCCATTCGGTGACCGCATGTATCCATATCAGCTCGCGCAGCTCTGCCGGCAGTTCCAAGAGGCGGCATCGTGCGGTAGATCTCGCAGTGTTTGGCGCTCTCGGCTGTCTTGGAGGATGCCGTCGCCTGTCGTTTCGGCCGGCACTTCTACCGTTCTTGCTCGCTTGGGCCAAAGTGCGTTTTCCGAGGGTGCGGGTGTCCATATCGGCTGTGGCCTGTCGTTCCCGGGCTGCGCTCCGTGGCCGGTGTGGATATGAGGACCGTGAGGCAGGGCACGGCGGCGCCGGCAGGCCGCAGATGGCGTTCGCGGAACAAGGTGAGGTTGTTTTGACACGGCCGGTGCGACGCAAGCGATGGATGGAGCTGGGTCCGTTGTGTGAAGTGGGAGTCGGTGTCGGTAGAAAGAAGGAGCGAGCGGAGGCCGCCGACGGCAAGCAGCAGCGGACATCACCTCCGCTGAGTTTGACCACCAAAACGAACCTTCTTCCCTACGAGCCTATCTAGGAGCCTATAACAACCTCATCTGCTGCTGTTCTGATTCTACAGACCTGTACGACGGTATTGCGAGCATTCTGGAGCGCCTCAGGCATCCAGGCCGACGACTTCAACTCCATCCGCCCAGGACAATCGACGGTCTCCACCCCACGCTCAGCAAAAGTTTACTCGCCTCACTCAGTGCCTCCCACGCCCGGCTGCATCGACGACCACGCAGCACGAAATGTCGACATGTTCACCGCCTTGACCATCTCGCTGAGCCGACTGAAACCGCAGGATGGTTTTGCTTTTGCTTCGACACCAGATGACCGCCAGCATCATCACCGCCTCCTGAAGAGACTTCGTGTTCCGCGACTTGCGCCTCAAGAAAACTTCTCGGAGGCCCGACACGAGGCGGCGTGGTTGGTCTCGAGGCAGGACGGCACAGCATGCAAGCCAACCATCACCCGTCACCATTTCTGTTCGAAGGATGCCGCCTCCAACATTCTAGAAGATCATCCCGTCGTGCGTGTCCAATGGATGGATGGATGCAGGGCGACTGTCAGCCTTTCCATGCGATTTCCGACAAACCTTCGTGAGTATTGTGAAGAGAGACGGCTCGGCTACGGTCGCGTTTCATATCTCTCCTGCGAATGATGAGGCTCAAACTTCACCGCTCCGCACTAGGCATGACGTCCGCCGCATGTGGATTAGGATATTCGACATGTGGCCGCATCGACCAGAAGCCTGCAGACACCGTCCCGACGTGGCGCGCAATGAAAACGCCATTATGTGCTTTGGGTGAGGCCTCAAGACGAAAATATCCATCTGTCGAGTCAAGTAGTTGAGGATCTGGTTGGTGTGTGTCGTGCATAGCCCTTCCGTTCGGCCGTCCTCTCCGCGGAGAGAAGCTCTCGTCTACGTGCAGCTCCTTTTCGTCAGGTCGTGTGCGACAACTTGCAGGTGATGAGTTGGACGCTCGGAGGACGCAACGTGACAGTTGAACCTAGAATCAGTACCGGCATAAGCGGCCACACATCTTGGCCTGGTTGGTGTGGTTTGTGTCGTCTTCTCTGGGCATGCCACGTCTCCCTCCAAGCAGTCTCTGTGAAGGATGTGCATTATGAAGAGCGGTGATGGAAAAGAGGTACGTTCTCACCGCCCACGAAAAGTCTCGACAGCAGGTGCTTGTCGATGAAGATTACCCTCATCAAAGCCTCTCCAGGTGAGGATCCTCCACATAAACCTAAAGCCGGATGGAAAACTCTTTGAGTCAGGCAGCAGCTGGCGTCAACGGCTCGGCAGCGTCAACCGAGCAGAGTGTTTCGAAATTGAGTTGTTCCATGATTCTGCGGTCCTTCGACCAAATTTCCAAAAAGAGCAAAATGTCCTTTGCCGAGTGAAATCCGAAGGCGCAATACAGCTGCTATTGCTGAGAGAGTTTGTGTGGCGTACGAGTTCGGCGTCGCGTTGACGTCTGGTTGTTCTCAATACTGATCTACGATGTGCATGAGCGGCGAACGGGATACGTGTGCTGTAGGCAAACGAGATGGTGCGAGTATTCTCCGGGTGAACACTTCCCGTCTTATCACAGCTCTCTCCTTGAGGTTGTATCTGAGTTTGCGCTCCGTTCGCCCAGACCCATACAGTTTCCTCACGACCTGCTCGTGGTGGTCAGGGATGGTCCAGAAGCGGACGGCAATGCATGCCTCATGACGAGGCGTGACGTCTCGGGAGGCAGGGAGGGTGACAGCCATATCGCTGCAAAAAGCAGAAGAACATCCTTCTCGAAGCAGGAGCGGGAGGGAGACGAGGCTGAGATTGGCCCTATATACGTTTGAGTTTGCGCATGCTCGAGCGTCATGCAGGTTCAACGCAACGGCCGCCTCGTGCAGCTTACGTGCAAGAAGCATATGGGCCAAAGTCGGAACATCTCGCGCGTGGTCTTCAGTCGAGATGAAACTGCCCAGACGAGGACGACGCTGAGGTGAAATCGAAGCAGAGGCCTCACCGCGAGTCACGCAGGAGCTCGTGACGGACTGCCGGATCCTCGTGGCACTGTCAACGTTGACAATGCGGTGCTTTTGATTACTGTAGACATGGGTGTGAGAGCGATCCCCGCGGTGGTGATGTAAAATCCCTGGAGACTGCCTATTGCGGCCAGTCGGGCCCGAGTGCAGGAAACAGGCGAGGTGGCCGAGATGCCAGTCAATGTATTGGCACTACCTCCATGTGTAGGGCTCTCTGCACGATGCGCAAATTTGCAGCAGCATTGAGGTGATGGTGATGATGATGAGTTGTGCAAATCGACCGCTCGAGCGCGGGCATTGCAATACGCTAGCTGTGGTGCGCAGAGCAGAGATTGCTGCGAGCGGGTCTCGTCTCGTAACGCGGTGGATACAACAAGCTTTGGCGCGCAGACAAGTAGTGCTGATGGTGTGTTTGTTGAGAGAGGCGGTAGAGAGCGTCAGGAACAGAAACAGAGGGCACGTCACAGCTGCGGGTGCGGCCAGGAGATGGCGGTTAGCTCGTCTGTCGAGTACTCTCAGTGTGATTGCTACCAGTGCTGCTAGCAGCAGGAGGCGTTGTCGTGGAGAATTAGCGAGAGGTAGACTCGCTGCTACTGCACAGATACCGGCGACCAGTACTGCAGGCGGAGGGAGAAGAGTGGTAGCCCTGCAGCGTTCGCCGTTTCTGCTGCGCGGTAGAGAGTGCTTCTAGCGCGCTTCGTTGCTGGGCACAAGGGATCTGCCGCATCATCACGGCGGGCGCAGTGGCAGACATCATCAGCAGCGTCGTCGTGAGGCAGGAGTCGAATCGCTTGCGTTCCACGCGCAGCAGGTCGCAGGTACATTCGAGTCGCAGACCGGGCCATCCATACGGTGCATACCGACAGGGCTGGCATCTGGGAGGCACCCAGCAGGCGCTGCAAGAGGGCCAGGACAAGGACCAGGCAGTGCGTGCCGCACGCGGCGGTTTGATTGCGACAACCGTCGGTGTGGACCTTGCCAGCGTTGCAGGCAGGGCGGGTGGTGGATGGTGGATGTGTCTACACCGCGACCCTGGTGGAGGAGGAGCGTAGTGTCTGTGTGTCAAGAGAGGTGCGAGGCGGCTAGTGCTGTTTGGGGGCTAGCGCCGGCCGACTGCCCGCCGCCACGCTGTTTCGAGATAGCTCAAACTCTGCGCTCTGAGAATCTGCACCACAGCAACCGCAGCACACGCTTCGCGCAGAGCATTCGTTCGTCGATGCGATTTTCTGCAGCGCAGCGAAACCGCTTGCCCGCGCCCACGTCCACCGACCGACCACATCCACACCATCCACCGCTCACCATCGCTGTTCGACCCTCGCAGCACACCTGGTCCTGGCCCCCCTAGCGCGCTGCAGGCTCGCGGGCACTAGCACCCTGTCCTTCGCATCGCGGACGTGGTCGTTGCTGCCCTGGCGCATCTGCCGTTGCCGAGTGTGCGTGAGAGCAGTCTCTGCTTTGCGAGTGGCCGTTTGCTGCCACCACTGAGCGCAGTCAGTGAATTCTCTGCTGCGCGAAAGCGGTGCTGTTGAGCCTGAGCTTGAGTTTCTCTCGACCGCACACGGTACGTGCTCCACGCCTCGCCATCCATCTGCCTGCTGCATCATCTTCGGACGACATTCGCACGCCTGCTGGACGACAGTCGGGAACCCTCGAGCCTCACCGTCTCCATCGCCGCGCGGGACCCAGGATCGCGTTGACTGACGTCTGGCTCGGGATCAGGATTGGGATCAGGATCAGGCATTCGATCAGGATCGCGCCTGCCTCGCACTGGCACTGCACCTGCCGTTCCCGCCGCGCGCCTGCCCTGCCCGCTGCTGGCCTGCCCAAGTGCTCCTGCCGCAGCGTGACCTGATTCTGATTCTGCACCTGCCTGCACCTGCACCTGCGCCTGCCGCACGCGCCAACAGCCTAACCTCAACCTCTAGGCTCTAACCTCCCGCGCCAGCACCAGCACCAGCTTCCCGCACCCGCTCGAGTACCCGTGCGTCAAGTCAAGTCTTCCCTTGTGAAGGGAGGTCCGAGCGCCGCGACTTGCCGTGGCCGCCCTCGACGGGGATCATTCACTGGCGTCGCACGAGGGGAGCTCTCTGGCGCCAGCACCAGCGCCGACAGTTATCATCAGCCCGGCCTCCATCCCTCGATCCATCTGCTCATCGTAAGTACCGCTTTTCGTGTATCGGCGCCCTATTTACCAAAGCCACCGCGCCCACCTTCGCGCGCCTCCGCGCCGCCTACCACTCCTCGACTCCCCCCCAATCCCGAATGTCTGCCGCCGTGATGTCGAACTATTACTCATCGCAGCTCCAGGTGCACAACTGGATGCTCGCGCAGATGTCCAACTACCCTCCGCCGCCGCAGCCCGACCAGCAGCACTACAATGCCCTCTACCCGACCCAGGGCGGCGCTCAGCAGCAGCTGCTCGACGACCCCGCCGCCCAGCAGCAGTTGCAGTTCAGCAGTCTGAACCAGCCCATCTACCCCAAGGTCGAGGGTACCAATGCCGTCAGCAGTCCGTCGAGCCAACATATCCAGTCTCTGGCCCAGGAGCTCACCCACCATGCAGCACTCGAGGACCAGCGCCATCATCACATGCACGCCGGCCACCCAATGCAGCAGCCTACGCCTGTGACAAGCCACCCGACGACGGCATCGAATCCGCATACGCAAACCTCCACCCCAGAGCAACCACCTCAGAAGACAAATCGCCTGAGGAAAGCGTGCGATTCGTGCAGTATCCGCAAAGTCAAAGTAGGTTCTCACAGAAATGCCATCATTTTGTTCCCATACTGACTTCGTTTCAGTGTGACGAGACGGGACCACCATGCAGAGCTTGTGCGGCGCTCGACATTCCGTGCACCTTCGACCGACCTAGCAGGAGGCGAGGACCTCCCAACCGACACGCTGAAGCGATCAAGCGGAGGCGGTTGGAGGAGCAGCAGAGCGCAGCAAACTCGCCCGGCCTCTCAGGCACTTCGTCGCCAACTTCTCCCACCCACGCAGCACAGGCTCTCACAGCACTCGCCGCGACACAATCCTCCGCTCCTCTGTCTGCAGAGTCCATCTGCCCGATCGAGACGCTTGATCTGCTCATTGACGACTTCTTCACCTACATCCACCCGCTCTGCCCATTCCCACACGAGCCCAGCTTCCGCGAGGCATGGAAGCGAAGAGAAGATCTTTCAAACAAGTCCTTCCTAGCTCTTCTGGCATCTATGATCGGAGCTCTCGTCGCGTCATTTCCACGAAAGCCGCGATTGCACCTCAAGGCGCAGAAGAGGGAAAGCTTGTTCCCGAACCACATGAGTCTGGTGCAGCGATGCCAAAAAGTGTGCGCAGCAGCTCGTGGTCCTGGATACCTCGAGAGTGAGCACTTGAATGTGTACGATGCTGCTACGAGCTACTTCCTAGCGTTGATGGGAATATACACCTTCAGATGGCGTCTGGGTCGGCTATACTTCGGAGAATGTTTAACCATCCTCCGAACGCTTGGCTTGCATAAGCCCAAGGGTCAAACCTACAACCAACTGGGCACGCTTCCCACGGCCATGGGATCTCACCAAGCCGCCGAACAAAATGGCAACGAGCAAATCGACAACATTACCCTGGAAATGGGACGTCGCATCTTCTGGACCATGTTCGTCAGCGTCAAGTCGATGGAACAACTGGGCGCCAACTTCGGCGAGCTTGTCATCCCGCCGCCTACACACTCCGAGCCCTACCCTCCGCTTCCAGCCGAAGTAGACGACTTCTGCATCTACCCAACCCACACCGAGCAGCAGCCTGCTGGCCTTGTTCCCATTATCTCCGGTTTCAACGCCAATGTACGCGTGTACTGCTCCTACAATGCCCTGGCCACCATGGAGATGGCTTGGGGGATCGACGCCATTGTCGACTGGGATCGCCAAAAGCGCGTGTTGCACGAATCGCTTCGCCGATGCAAGGCTGCCATGGCTGACCTGCCGCAAGATCTCGCAGTCAACACTGAAGCTGGCGTTCCTGAGCACCCGAACGGCAATGGCTTCTACCCTGCCTTTGCTCAGCCTCACATTGGTCGAGACCCTGCCGCCTCTTTGATGAGCCCATCTTCACGGCCGTCATTGGATCAAAGCCCTGAAGAGCGTCGTCGCTCTCAGTACGAGATTCAGAAGGCCAACATCTACGCCTCCAGCCTGGCAACTCGCTCGCATCTGGTCGAGAAGTACTGGAATCTGTGCGAGGCTCACCAGCGTTCCCGATCTCAGAACCCTGGCTCGCTACCAAGCTCACCCGGCGCTGGCATCACTGCTGCCGGCATCGACGGCATGGTGCCGCAGATCCCCACCAGCCACTACGACATGATTGAGAACGAGATGCGCGAGGAGAGGGAAAGCATCGTCAAGGACTTGCTTGTCGTCCTCGGCAGCATCGACCAAGTCAACATGGAGCCCAACGCCGACTCATTCGTAAGTCGAAACACAACACCTATCTTGAAGCACTGCTAACGACTTCACAGACCATGAAGATCCGCTCGATCGCCAGCACACTACTCGAGGCGCCGGAACAGCGCAAGGGTCAGCTTGCCAGCCAAGCGCAAGAGTACCTCAGCGCATTCCTCAAGATCCTGATGAAGCTCGAGCGCGTCAGCCCTGCCAACAGCGACGCCGACCAGCCTGAGGACGAGGATGCAGAGCTCCGCCAGTGGGCCGACCTCCGCGAATACCAGATGAAGTTCGCCCAACAGGGAGGCTTGCTCGGATTGTCCTAAAAGGGATGATCACTCGTACACGTAGCAACGGGATGCCTCAGCTTGGCAAACCGTGCTTCCAAATTGAATGCTTGTGACTTTGCGAGAAATACACGAAAACAACCAAGGGCTGGGAAATGATGGTTTCCAATTGTACGAAACTGGCGTGTGCTGCTGCTGCTGATTGCTGCTCGATACCCCGTGGGCCGTGAATTGACATTGTGTGGAGGATGATTTGACACTGGCGCACTGGGGGAATGAATGGAACTTGAAGATGGAAAGAAAGAAAGGTTCTGAATGCTTTTTTCCCTTCGCTTCATGGAGATTGCTTTTACTACTGCTGCTGTAGTGGATTACGCTTCGCAGAAGAGGTTATGCACGCTTTTCAGCTTGACTTTGATTCGAATTGAGGGCGTTATTGTGGTGTTGCTGGTTGTTTGTCCTAAGTAGCATTAGCATTATGTTGAGACGCCGAACCACACCGTGTATAGATGGACTGATTCACTGAAGTGGAAAGAAAATGTTTATATCAAGACATATCATCTCATCTCATCTCATCTCATTCCTAGTATCTTCCAATTACTCTTTTCTTCCAATCTGATCTAGACTGTCCTTCACATCCTCCTCATCAAACTTCCCCTTCCCTTCCATCCTTTCCTTTCCTCTCCACTCTTCACATCTTACTCCTCCCCCCTTTCCCTTTCCCGTCATCTCGGTCGGCTATTCATGCGAGCACCTTCGACGCAGCACTCTCATTCACCCCAATATTATCTGGTTCGATGTGCACCCGCTCGATCTTTCCGTCCGATGTCACGAGGGCCATGCGTTTGCTTCGCGCGTCCCCGAATGCTCCGGGGAATTCGAAGAGAGTTTCCAATTGCTTGCCGAAGTGGCCGTGGTGGTCGGCGAGGTAGCGGATTCCGGATTTGCTTCCCGGGTCGAGTTGGTCGGCCCAGGCTTTCATTCTGGGAGGGGAGGGGTTAGTGGAAGGTGGTGGTGGTGGTGGTGGAGAGGGGAGGAGGGGGCAGGGGACGTACACGAAGGGGTCGTTGACGGAGACGACGAAGACTTTTCCTGCTGAGGCGAGGGCGGGGGAGTTGATGTATTCGGGGATGTGTTGGGCGGTGCAGGCCGGGCCTGGATAGAGGGGAGATGTTAGTCTTGACTTCAGTGAGGGCTGTAGGAGTGGATGGTTCTTCGCTCCTCTGCTTGGAGGGATGGCTGTTTTGCTCTTTCTGCTCAATCCCACGGTTGGCTGCTCTGCTCTACGGATTCTTTGCTTGCCCAATCTCACGGCTAGCTGCTTCGGAAGGGCACTTCCGGTGCAGTGCTGCGTTGCACAGACTGCTGCCATGGTCTTTGCACGACTTGTCTGGTGCAGGCAGATGCAGCCACCCGTGGGCTGAGCGAGCCGGGGTCGTAGAGCTGGTGATGCTAGTGGTGATGGGAGAGGAAGTGAGACTGACTGAAAGCTGCTGGGACGCCGACAATGACGCCCTTGCCCGAGGCCAATTCCTGCGCGAGGTTGACCTTCTTGTCGGGGCTGCCCTCGAGGAGCTCGACGCTGGGGATGGAGTCGCCTGGCTTGACCATTGTGATTGCTGTTCGTGTTGAGAGAGAATTGCTGTGGGATAGTTGTGGTATGGACCGAGAATGGATTGGAGAGGATTGGAAAGGAATATATCAGGAGAGGAGACAAGGTATTTTGGGCTGTTGGCGTTGGCTGGAAACTGTCATTCTTCCAAATACCTACACTGTGGCCAGAACTTTTACCCGGCGGGAGGTGGGAGCTTGAGGGAGCGACGTCAAGGTGATGTTGGGGTCTAGTCCATCGTGTAGCCACATGATATTTTGACACGTGACTCTATTTTCACGAGCTCTCGGGACAACAGCCTGTGGATTGAGAGCTATCCTCTGTGGTCTGAGACTGGTACACACAGGACTCGCTTGTCTTGCCCTGCGGAAATGCCATTGGACATGACGCGATAGCAGAGCAGCAGAGTTTGGGAGGGCGATCGGCTAACAGCCTTCCTTCGGCAATGCCTTCTTTTGCTGCTGTCCTGGTGGTCGCAATGGATTCCAGAAGTATTACGTCTAGCAAGACATGGCTTGGAGGGAGTCGCTCGGGGGTGGACGATGAAGTGCCAGGATGGCAGATGGCAGCAGTTTCAGAGTGTATATAGCATCGCTGGGCGCTGGAAAAGATAGGACAGGACAGAAGCCGCGGTAGTTGTGAAGACGTACGGATGGAATGCAGATCAGCGAGGGCAGCGACGCCGAAAGAAGCGAAGTGCTTCCGCCACCACAAAGAATCCGCCTGTTTCGGTGTGCAGTATCTGCACCTCCGTCGTTCGCACACGCTGCCGTTTTAACAGATAGTCACGTTTTCTGGGGAGGGGTTGCACTATTTGCACGTTCTATAGGCAGCACATCACCGTCCATCTCCGCTCCCACCAGCCGTTCCTCGTCCTCCGCCGCCCTCTCTCTGTACAACATCAACATCACCACCAACACACCGCCGCCTATCACCGCCTTGCGATTTCTGCTGCTACCCGTCGCATTCGTCTGTACGACCGAAGCGCGAGGTGACGTCGGGGGAGGCTGAACGCCAGTGCAGTCATCGCCAGCTCTGCTCTGCACACACTCAAGTGTGCTGAAGCTGCACCCTGCCGCTCCGTTTCCACCGAGCCCATCGATCGCTGCTCGGCCCGTCCGTCCTTCGTCCAGCACGACCACCACCCAACCTCACCTCTGCCCTGCCGTTTTTCGCTACCATTCTCCATCCACCAACCCGCCCGTCCGCCCAACTTATCCCTCCGCGCTCACTCGTCGCCCGTCGCCGACGCAGGTCCCGCTCCCATCCTCCCGCTGCTGCTGCATTCTTGTCCCAGCGCGCCGGCGCCGTAAGGATTGCTCCCTCGAGTCCTGGCATTCGGCACTTCGCAACCGCACCCTTCCACCGCTCTGCTGCGCGCACCAATGTCATAGACACTCGCATCGACCTGCCGCCTACAGACCTGCCATTGTCTGCGTCGCCGCCATCATCACCGTCACCTGCGCCCGCGATTGGAAACGAGATATACTGCGCGAAAGGGTGTGCGATCGCATGATCTCTTGGATGCAAGCATTGTTATCGGAGCATTGTCAAGATGGATAGTTCGTCGAGCGGCGCGAATAACAGCTCCGACTTCGTTCGGAAGCTCTACAAGATGTTGGAGAGTCCTCAGGATGAGAGTGTAGTGCGCTGGGGAAACGAGGGCGATTCGTTCGTCGTATTGGAGGTGCGTTTCTTGATACAATGCATTGCGGGAAGACATGCTAATGAATGCGCAGAACGAGAGATTCACCAAGAATATCCTACCCAAACACTTCAAGCACAGGTGAGAATACGGCGCCCTTCTTCCGCATGTCGCATCGCTAATCTATGACCTGCGCAGCAACTTTGCCAGCTTCGTGCGCCAGCTGAACAAGTACGACTTCCACAAGGTCCGGCATAACAATGAAGAAGGGGGATCTTCGCCCTATGGACCCGGCGCGTGGGAATTCAAGCATCCCGACTTCAAGATGAACAACAAAGATGCGCTCGACAACATCCGGCGAAAGGCGCCTGCGCCGCGAAAGGCAACCAACATTGGCGACAGCGATCTGCTCCCAACTCAACAAGTCGACATGATCAACACCCAGCTAGTCGCGACACAGCAACAGCTGCAGCAATTGCAGGAGAGATACAATGAGTTGAGCATGCATCACTCGATGCTGCTGCAGGAACTGATTGGAGTGCAAAAGACGGTGGTCAATCACGAGCATGTGATGCAATATGTCATGAACTTCCTAAATTCCGTGGACGCACAGCGGCGGAGAGAGAGCCGGATTGTGAACCCCAACCCGTTTGCTGCTACTTCTGGAAACAATGGCGCCAATGGTACGACGACACCGGGATCAAACGCCAACTCTGTACCTCCAGTCGAAGACGACACTCCTGCATCACCTCTGCAGCACGCTTCGAAGCTGCTGAGCGAGGTGAATGCAGACCACATGCTCAACACGCGGAATTTGGAACAGATGAACGAGGCTCAGATGCGCATGAACTCGACTATCACTACACCTCCACCAGATCTCACTGCGGCACGCAATGGAACGCGATCTTCGAGCAGGGGTGCGCAGCCTCACTCGGCTGCATCTTCGAGCTCTGTTGGTTACGACCTTGATACGCTTGTCTACCCTATCGGCCAGACGCAAGGAATCGACCCGATGTATAGCGAACACATCAACAATATCCCCTACCCAATGCCAGCGAAAGGTCCAGACGGCAGCTTCGCACCTGCGCCTCCACCAGAAGTGCGCAAGAAGAGCACTCAAGTGGACCCTGGATGGGTTCGCCAACCCCAGATTCTGCTTGTCGAAGACGACCAGACGTGCAGACGTATCGGCGGGAAATTTCTCTATGCATTCCATTGCTCGATTGACAGCGCTGTAAGTTCAACTGCCCACGTGTATGAATTTTCCACGTGTTTTGTGAGGAAACTGACAGGGATGCTCCAGCTCGACGGTTTAGAGGCAGTTAACAAACTCAATTCCGGCGCCAAGTACGATCTCGTCTTAATGGACATTATCATGCCCAACCTCGACGGCGTGTCTGCTACGCATCTGGTGCGACAGTTCGACAACACCACCCCGATTGTTGCCATGACTTCCAACATTCGAAGCGATGACATTTCGATGTACTTCCAGCATGGTAAGCTTAGATATCGAATCTTGGGTCAGGACGAAGCTAAATTTTGATTAGGCATGAACGATGTCTTACCCAAACCGTTCACCAAGGAAGGACTGTTGAGTATGCTAGAGAAGCATCTCGGACACCTCAAGAAGAACCCGCCCGGACTGGATAGCATGCCGCCACCATTGAACTCTGCCAAGCGGAGCCTCAAGAGTGAGGATTCACCAGCCACATCACCCGCGACGGCAAGCAACTGGAACTCACCAAACCAGATGACCGCTGGATCGCCCGGTGGCAGTAATTTGGGAGACGAACCGTACATGCAGCCAGGACAATACGTGCAACCTGGTTTGGCAGCGCCTCCGCCGCACATGTACGGAACTGCCCAGCCAGGTCAACTTGCGATGCCTCCGCGGCCGGGATCCCATCAGGGTGGGCCGCATCGACGCGACATCTCACAAATATCTGGCGGGCCGGACATGGGAGGCGATGCGAAGCGTCCAATGTACGCGCCTGGAGGTATGAATCAAATGCCGCAACAGATGCCGCCACATATGCAGCGACCGCCGCGATAACAGGAGCGAAGGACTGAAGCATGTGAGAGTAATGTCATGTCAGGTCCTCTGGCAGGATCATCGATCTAAAAGAAGGAAGGAAAATGGTTGACAGATTATTTCTGTACATATGTAGATATTGCGCGCGCTTGTACTGGGGCGCTTTTCCGTCAGGCGGTCGAAACTGTGTGAGCGCTTCTTCGGAATCATCTGGCGCTATTTGGGGGGATTTATGTCGAGCGAGGAGGACCTCGTGGTGTATTTCGCTGGATGGAAGGCCTGGGTCGGTCGGCTTGGATGCGTCCAGCGTGTGTCAAGTCACGGCTGCGAATCGGCGTGTGAGGGGAGGTTTATGTATTCTCAGTATACATATCTAGGCAAATGATATGGAATACCACTGGTTTTTAATGTGCTCTTGTTCTGCAGAAAGTGAGCAGCAAAGCTTGACTACAGCTGTGTTGCACGAGCACCGTGCGTAGCTTCGCGCATGACTCAAGCTTCGCCGAACCTCAAATTAATTCGTGGACCTTGACAACAATATCAAGATTTCGCAAACGCAACATCAACATGCCACCGAAAGGAAAGAAGGGCGCCAACGCCAATCAAAATAAAGCAGGAGAGGAGGAGCGGGAGGAACCACTTCAGGCCGTCGTCTTCGCGGACTCATTCGAACTCCGCTTCAATCCCTTCTCACTGGAACGACCGCGATGTCTCCTCCCGCTGGCCAACACGCCGCTCATCGAATACACCCTGGAATTCCTGGCCAGCTCCGGCGTCGATGAAGTCTACCTCTGCTGCGGCAACCACACCGAGACGGTCGAAGCGTACCTCGCGCAGTCGAAATGGATGAGCAAGACGTCGCCGTTTTCCGTGGACATCATCAAATCGGACGCCAATAGTGTCGGCGACTGCATGCGACATCTCCACGGCTTGGACATCATTTCCGGCGATTTCATCTGTGTGTACGGCGACGTGGTGGCTTCTTTGCCGCTGGAGGGCGCTATGGCGGCGCATAAGGCGCGCGTGGCGAGGGATAAGAAGAGTATTATGACTATGGTGCTGAGGGAAGCGGGGGAGGGGCATCGTGCGAAGCCGAAGCATGTGAGGCCTACTTTTGTTTTGGATCCGGCGACGGGGAGGTGTGTGCATTATGAGCAGTTGCGGCCGGGCGAGAAGGCGCGGCTGGATATTCCTGGGGATGTGCTCAAGGAGTCGGTGGACCTGGAGGTTCGCGAGGATCTGATTGACTGCGGGATCGATATTTGCACTCCTGAGGTGCTGGCGCAGTATACGGATAATTTCGACTGGCAGCTTCCACGGAGTGGGTTTGTCAAGGGCGTGTTGAAGGATTTTGAGACTTTCCAGCTCACGATCCATTCGCATGTCGCGACGGAGGGGTATGCGGCGCGAGTCAAGAATTTGCAGGCCTATGATGCGATCTCGAAGGATGTTTTGTCAAGATGGACGTATCCGTTGACGCCTGATACGAATTTGGTGGCGGGGCAGAACTTTCAGTTACACAAGGGGAATGTGTATCGGGAGAGTGGAGTCGTGTTAGCAAGGTCGAGCGTGGTCAGCAGGAATGTCATTTTGGGCAAGGCTTCTTCTGTCGGCGAGCACTCGAAGATCACGAACGCGGTTATTGGACGGCGATGCGTGATTGGCAATCGAGTCAAGATTGACGGCGCCTACATTTGGGATGACGTGCGCATTGGAGATGACACGGTGCTGGAGAAGTGTGTCATTGGCAATGAGGCTACGATTGGCTCGAGATGTAAGGTCCAAGAGGGTGCGCTTATCTCTCACAACGTTAAGATCTCAGACGGCACGACAGTACCAGGAGATCGCCGAATTAGCACGCTGAAGCGAAAGCGTGGCTATGAGAAGGATGAGGTTGTCCAGGCGCCGTCGGATCCGAAAGTTGTGGGCGAAGGAGGGATTGGTTATCACGTGGAGCTGGACGAAGAAGAGGAAGAGAAGGCAGAGTCAGTGCTTGTGGGCATTCAACAGATGGACCTGGCCGTGGACAATATCTCGGACCTGGACGCGGATTCTGACGAAGATGAGGATGAAGATGGTTCAGAACTGCAGCACGTCCGCTCTGCTTCGACTCGAAGCGATAGTTTCGCCTCGATGGACTCAGAGGAGAGCGGCGAGACTCGCAAAGAAGCACACGATTTCCACAAGGAAGCTGTCAACAGCTTGTTCGACGATATGCAGAAGAACAAGACCACGGACACGATGCGACTGGAGCTGGGATCACTTCGCATGACGGCCAACGCAGAAGACAAGCAAATCCGACGAGCCATCGCCGTCGCTTACACCAAACGGATCGCCAGCCTCATCGAAGAAGGTTCCTCGCCCAAGGACGCAGTGAACAAAGTTTTCACCCCCTACAAAGCGTTGCTGGAAGGCTACCTCAAGGAAGAAGACTGGCAAGCGGAGTTCTTACTCTTCTTGCAGACGGATCTGGTGCATCGCCAGCAGGGCGAGAAGATTCTGTTGTTCCTTTCAAATGCTCTGGCGCAGGAGGATATGGTGGAGGCGGAGGGCTTTGAGGCGTGGTGGAATGATCCAAGGAGTTCGGCGAGTGAGGCGCTGGAGAAGGTGAGGGCGGATACGAAGCAGTTGGTTGATGTGCTGGTTGGGGATGAGGAGGATGACGAGGATGAGGAGGAGGAGAGTGAGGAGGAGGACTCGGATGAGGAGTGAGGCATGGGGGTTTTGTGTGCGTCACGTGTTGGGGGAGAGCTTGTGCCTGGCTGGCTGCCTGCATGCGGCGCGGAAGTGAAAGTGAAACTGAAAAGCTGCTTCTACCTGCCTGAGGCATGATCTTTCTACCTGGCGAGGTTTTGCTGAAGAATATACATTCAATTATGATCAAAGCTGTTCCAACGTTGGTTCTTTCAACAATTAGAAGATTCTCTCTTTGCGGCCAGTCAGGCGCGTCTTTGTTTAAGAAGGAATTCATCAGTCATTCACTGCCCTGCGAGGCGCGTGCACGGACAGCACTTAAGCTCGCGGCTTAACCGTTGCCGGCGAGCGGGCGTGCACCCGACCTGACTGACCGGACTTACCTCATCGCCTTTGGACCCGTCTTCTGCCAACACACACTCACCACTTACCACTTGCACCACACACCACTCACTGCCGCTTCCTTTCAGCTGCACCCTTCTCTGACTCCTCGACACACTCACCACGCAACATTCTCTCCTCTCACTTCCGACGGCCAGTCACAGCCGGACATCGCACCGGTCAAAGCCACGCCCCTCGCCTCATTCCGATCCGGTTGCTTTCGTCACAAGGCGAAGGCAACCACTTCTTTCTACCGCCCACCACGCCTCCTTCTACTAGAAAGCGAAAGGCATCTATTACTACTCCCACTGCCGCCATTGACAATCTTGCCACCACGAACAGCCAGACCACCGCCCGCGACGACCACCCCACCACCACCCCCGACGACCACCCCGCCGCCGCGGACGACTTCGCCGCCCGTAAGGCGAGTAAGACGGCCCACAGCAGCGCGCTCGGCGCCTTGACCCCTCAGACGCTGGCATCCGATAAGCCCATGGACTCCGATGACGACTTCGCTAGCAACGCCTCCTCGGCGGAGGATATTGACTTGAATGATGCGAATAGCAGTGTGGATTTCGGTGCTGCAGGTGAGATACTCCGAGTGTAGAGAGTGCTTTGAAGCTCGAGCTGACTCGGTGTGTGGATTAGACTCAGACGTCGACATCGAAGAGGAGTTTGACGACGCCGACGACGACGATGCGTTTGGATCAGCAGATAAGGATTTGAAGCCCCAGAAGAAAGAGTTCGAGGTCGACTTCAAAGTGTACAGCCCACAGGACATCCAGGCCCAGCAAGACCGGCAGATTGCTGAGGTTGCGAATCTGCTAGAACAACCACACGAAGCGACGGCGATTCTGCTACGATATGGCAGGTGGAACAAGGAGCGGTTGATCGAGCAGTACATGGACAAGCAGGAGGAGGTGCTAAATAAGGCTGGATTGGGACAGGATATTGTGCGAGACCCGCCGCGGATCGAGACGATCGACGGTTTCATGTGCGAGATTTGTTGCGAAGACAGCCCGGACCTGCAGAGCTTTGCAATGAAGTGCGGACATCGCTTCTGCGTCGACTGCTACCGACAGTACCTGGCACAGAAGATTCGGGAAGAGGGAGAGGCTGCGCGGATCAAATGCCCGGGCGATCGCTGCAATAACATTGTCGATGCCAAGAGCTTGGATCTTCTCGTCACTTCCGACCTTACCGATCGCTACCATGAGCTGCTTATGCGAACGTACGTGGATGACAAGGAGAATTTGAAGTGGTGTCCTGCACCCGAGTGCGTGTACGCGATTGAGTGTGGAGTGAGACAGCGCGATTTGAATCGTGTGGTACCGACAGTACACTGCGAGTGCAAGCATGCGTTCTGCTTTGGATGTACACTGGCCGATCACCAACCATGCCCTTGCGCGCTAGTCAAGAAGTGGCTGAAGAAGTGCGAAGATGACAGCGAGACGGCCAACTGGATCTCGGCGAACACAAAGGAATGCCCGAAGTGCCAGTCTACGATCGAGAAGAATGGAGGCTGCAACCACATGACTTGCAGGAAGTGCCGCAACGAGTTCTGCTGGATGTGCATGGGAGTGTGGTCGGAGCACGGCACGAGCTGGTACAACTGCAATCGATTCGAAGAGAAGAGCGGGACGGATGCCAGAGATGCGCAGGCTAGGAGCCGGCAGTCCCTCGAGCGTTACTTGCACTACTACAACCGCTACGCCAACCACGAGCAGTCCGCGCGCCTGGACAAGGACATTTTCCACAAGACGGAGAAGAAGATGCAGCTGCTGCAGAACCAGTCGGGACTCTCGTGGATCGAAGTGCAGTTCTTGGAAAACGCGTCGCACGCCCTGCAGATGTGTCGGCAGACGCTGAAGTGGACGTATGCGTTCGCGTACTACCTGGCGCGCAACAACCAGACGGAGATTTTCGAGGACAACCAGAAGGATCTGGAAATGGCGGTGGAGAATTTGTCGGAGATGTTTGAGAAGCCCACAGAGGAGTTGAAGGCGCTCAAGGTGCCGATGATGGATAAGACGGCTTATTGTCATAATCGGAGGGTTATTCTGTTGGAGGATACGGCGAAGAATTTGAGGGAGGGTGAGTTCTTCGTTTCGTTTTGGGATTTTGGGATGAGGGTGTGCTGACTTTTTGGTTTGTGACAGGGAACTGGAAGTTCAATGTTGAGCTCTAAGGAGTCTGCATTGAGTGAGTCAACGACAAAGACGCTTCCGGGCAGGACGCGCGAAACGAATCCCATACCGGCCCCCCAAATCGCACGTCGCGGCTCCCAGCGAGGCCACGTACCAGCTCGTCAGGTGTAGGGGAACCATGCAAGAGAGCGTCTGGCTGTCTATGTCGCTGAATTCGAGGGACGCGGGAGCGACTCTGCTGTCTGATCAGCGTGCTTTGCCTTGCTGCAAGAGAAGCTTTGCTATGGTATGCAATGCTATGCTATGATACGCTAAGCATGAATGAAATGGAATCGAACGAATCGGATTGAGGCTTATGGTATGGTATGGTATGGTATGGATGACTTTGCATGAGAGAGAAGGGCGTGCTGTAACGGAATGGAACGAGCATTGAGGATTGAATACTGCTCTCTTTTCTTCTCCATGGTCTGTGAGCGATGCCCACGTCTGTGGCTTTTTCTTTTCTTTCGTTTACCGGAGTTTTGGCATTATGAGTTGAGGTCTGGAGGCGTTGGCGTCAACGGAGTGTGTATGGATAGAATCGAGGAGTAGAGTGATGAACTCGAAGCGAACCGAGTATACTGAGCTTTTGCGACGTTTCGTTTTTTTTCTTTTGACTTGGGGTTTTTCTTTTCGTTTTCGTTTTCGTTTGGTTGGTAGGGCGAAGGCTGTGGGTTGTGGTTTTGGGTTCTGCTTTGGGGAGGTTTCGGCTTGGGGGATTTTGATCGACGTGGTTTTGGTGTTTGGTGTTTTTTCTTCTTGGTTAGCTTGGTGTTTGGTTTCATTTGGGTTTGAGGGCTGGAGCGATATACTCGACGGGAGCGATGGTTGATCGCGAAAGTTGGGGTGGAGCTGGGGGTTGTTGCTTCATTGTCAGTCAGTGCCGCTACGGTTTGTAGAGGAGAAGAGGTTTTCGTTCGTTCGTCTGGATGATGAGTTGGATAAATAGGTGGATTGGTTGGCTGATGGTATGTGCTTTTTCTGTCTTGGTTGTATTGGTGGTGTTTCTATGGGAAGAGTTGGGCTGGATTGTGCGTTTTCTCTCCTGGGGATATTCCTTTTTCGTTTGTCTGTTCGTCTGTTTGAGGAGCTGGAAATGCTGTGTGATTGGGAGAGAAGAATGAGGTCGTGTGCATGGAGTGGAATGGGGCGGAAAAGACGGTAGGGGGTTGGATATGCTTGGTTGGATGCCTTGCTTTTTCGATTTTCGATTTCTGATATTTGATATTTGATATTTGATTTTGAAGACGTGTTGTTGGGTTTGGAATTCTTTGTTGATGAGATGCGGCAGAGGGAAAATAGGGGAATATGTTCGCTGCTTTCTTCTTGTTATCATATCGTCCTGTTCGTCTGACGTCCTATTCTCTTTCCAATCTCTTGATATTGAATATCTAGTATTGAGTTTGGAAGACGAATCGAATCGAAACGCCAGTTCCTTCATTTCAATCTGCTTCTACACACTTTCAAATACTTCTTTCAACGCAATCTTAACAGCAACAGCACCGTAGTATCCTTATCCTCATCCTCAGCTTCCTCTAGCCCTTCGCCTCCCTTCCCCACTTCAATAAGAACACCTTACTTACCCTCCCCTCTCCAGTCCCTACACTCGTCGGAAAATTATCCGCCTCCTCCCTCTCTCTACCCGGAAATCTCAAACACGCTGCAAACCCGGCCCGCCTCCCTCCGTCCAAAAATGGAAAGATTCCAGATTTCCTCTCCCTCCCCTCCCTTCCTTCTCCCTCTCTGCTTCCCTTGACGTTGTGTCCCTGCCCTGTCCTGGCTTACCTGACGTCGTTCGCTTGGCGTGTACACTGGGCGGTAGGGATTCGGCGGGAGGACGTCAGATCACTCACGCCTTGGTCTGGTAGTAGTGGCCTTGAGGGGATGACCTGGCCCCTGAGCCTGTCCTTGCCCCTGAGCCTGGTGTCTTCAAGGTCAGGTCGTCGCTCAGGGAGGTTGTGGTAGTCCACACAAGCCATCCCTGCCCTCCTATCCCAGTTTCCGTCAGCCCTACGCTGAAGCAAGCATCCCCTTCCCCTCCCCCTCTCATGGGAATGCACGCGGAACACCGTCATCGAGGCGTTATCATTAGCAAGAAGAGGCGAGATAGATGACGTGAAGCTATTCGGTCCTTCCCCCTTCCTTTCTCACGTACCTTACCAGATAGATACCTTGCTGGTGCGTGAGGTATGGTAAAATGCACGATGACGGACGACACGAAGCGCTGATAAGTTGGGAGAGGGAGAGGCAAAGGGGCGCACTGATATCATTCCGTACGAGGGCCTAGGAACGAAGTGCATGAACGACGATGGGGCTTTTCACCTCTTCTTGGTCGTCGTCATATCACATGAAAGGAGTCTCTCTGCGCGGAGCGGAATGCAGAATGCCCTTGTCTCTCGACGTCACGCCCTCTCTCCGTCAAGCGAAATGGAAAGGAAAGGGATCGCGGCGATGATCTCTCGCGGACGGGAAGAGGCCTGCTCTGCCGCCGCTGTCAAGCATCTGGTCTGACAGGCCCGCTTGTCGTTTTCCGCAGCCCTTGTGCGGTAGGGGAAGGAAGGGAAAGGGAAGGCTCTTGAGTCGGGGGATGCCGAGAGGCTGACAGACAGATCAGCGTCACGCAGCATTTGAGGCGAAGAGGTAAGCGTTCGTGACGAAGAAAGGGCGAGAGGGTTGGATGGGTTGGATGGATGTGTTGTATTTGCTTGGTATGATGGTGGTAAGAGAGCGCCGTCGTAGTGAGTTGCAACGACGGAATGCGAGTCTTTCGGTTTCGTGTGGATGAGCAAGCAACCCGCGAGCGGTGCTCTTGATCGTCTGTTGCCAGACGTATCTAGCTCGTATCCCTCGTGTTATCACCTCAAAGATGAAAGATACGTCTCTAAACGGACGAACTTCTCCGCGTCGTTCGGTGCAGTGCCACGCGGTGTGATGGACCTCTCCTCCGTTCTGGAAGGAGTATCTTTCCTTCTTTCCTTCCCGCCTGGCCGTGGCAGACATCATGCGATTCTCTCTTCATCTTCATCTCGATAGGAAATGGTTGTCAACGTCGGCGAGCACTCTGTTGCATTACCATCACAGTGTACTCAAGAGTCGATACCACCCTCTCCCTGCCACTGCCAGATCTTCCCTTCGATGTGTGGAAGCCTTCTAGAAGCCCATCCTTCCTTCATTCCATGAGGCTCAAATCAGACGATGGAAGCAGGGTGCGGGGCTTCTAGAATGCTTCTCGGCCCTTGCTTGCATTCGGTGGGAAGAGGCCAAGGGGCATCATCGGACCCGAATATCTGTTTTGAGAACTTGAAATCCGAGGATGAGAGCGATTAGGATAGCTAACGCTTTGAAGCTTCCTATCGCGGTAGATTAGGTGGTTGCAGATGACACGGCTTGAGAGTGCAGCAGGACGGGCCGTCTGGCTTGATGCCGCCCGCCGCGCGTGAGAGAGAGTTCTTCTTGATGATGGAATTTCGAGATTCGGGCCTGCCTGCCTGCCTGCCTGGCTTTCGAGAACGTGGCCTCGCACGCTGTCACCACGTTGTTCTGCGTGCTCTGCTCACACCACCCGCCTCCGCATTCCCATTTCTGCTCTCCAGGATAGGAGCATCCCAGCTCCCTCGCAGTCTGGCCCCGCGGATTGGCTTGACGATCGGATAGCGCAGCTGGAGATGGCAAGTGCAGACGAGTCTTATCCGGTGGGAGGTCGGATGCTTTGGAGGCTGCCCGGTCAAGCGTTATCCGATTTACATGTCGCGCGCGTTTATAAAGAGATCGCAGCGTGTGCTCTTCTCACGATGCTCGAGTCCTTGGATTGTGGATGTCGATCGTATAGATTGTGAGTCTCCTATTGTGCCGTCTCATTTCCTAGGTGAGTATGTCGGGCCCGCAAGAGGTGGTGAGTGCTCGAGTCGGACGAAAGAGGGCGGTATAGAAAGACAGCCTGTTGGAAGAATTATGGGATAGACAGACGAGCAATAAGATTTCTGGAATCGATCCCTCAAGCGAAATCTGCTTCTTTTTGAATCCGCTTCTTTGCTGCAAGATATCCTGCAAGAAACCGCCAGTTGCCGTGGGCCGTACTGCGAATGATGGCGTCAAATTCGGCAAAACGTCATGAAACCGATCAAGGCGGCAGACGGATGACGGTATGGATCGAACAGACAATTCAGACTATCACGGTGGACATGACGCACGAGCGGCTTCGCGCGCCTTCGTTCAGGTTGCCGTCGGTGTGGACGGAGTGCATGTCGCCGGCGGAGGGGCCTCTGCTGGAGGATATTGGACTGCTGCCGGATGTGTACGATGTGTCTCTTCGGACGGATGCGGATGTCAAGTACCGGTCGCGGTTGTGATCTTCTAAAGAGGAATGTCGAATTCATGTGCCGAAAGTGGGAGGATCGTGGATGAGAAGAGAGGATGAGATGAAGTGCGCTCCTTCCGCATTGGGCTTACCATGTCGGCGTGCTGTGGCGGTGGCGATCTTCCATGCACGCATTCATTGCAGCGACTGAAAGGCTATGATGATCCTGAATGTGCTCGTGATCATCTTGGAAGAGAGCCAGGAACATCATCTGGTCGAGCTTCCAACCACATGCCCAAACTCGCACACGCGTCAGCGGTCAGCCGTTGACAATGGACCACTGCCACCAACGAGGCACACGAGAGATGGAAATGGTGAGGATACCGCGACGCACACCAGACTGGTTCGTGTAGACGCGTTGGACATATCGCTGGGCGCTCGCGAGACTGCGGTCGAAGAGATCGGAAAAGGAGGTCGAAGGGTGCCGGAAGACGGCTACTTTTGCACTCTTCCCCTCGACGGCGGACCAGGCTCCGGATAGAGAGTGGTACTCGTACAGCATCATGTTTTCGTCTGCGAAGAAGACGTCGCCATACTCGTCGCGGGTGCGGCGGTCGACGTGCAGCAGGGCAGGCAGGTGGAAGCGTTGGGTGAAGGAGACGAGGGCGTCGCGGGCGTGGTGTTCATAGACGAGTACACGCAGCTCGGCGGGCAGCGAGTAGAAGGGCGGCGACGACGTATGCGACATGGAAAGTGATATAGCAATGCGCGAATCAAGAGAGATGTCGCTTAGAGCAATGAAATACTTCCAAGAATCGCATCCCTGCTGGCGTTTGAAGTTGTCGCTGCTGTCACGTTGCTGTTCCTGCGCCCCAGCCACCAGCCACCAACTCCAGCCTCTCGACTTTGTTGATGCCGCACGTCTGCAGCAGAAGCGACAGCACCCGCGACGTAATGTCAGGCACCAAACACTCTCCCAACTCTCTCGTCGAATTCTGTTTCCTCTCTTCCTTCTACACTTCCGCCAACTTGCGTCGCTCTTTGTGTGAATATCAACAACAACATCTTCTCTCAAACTGTGGCGGCGAGCTTCTTATCTGCCGACGCGTTTATATAAGATCTCGGATCTCGGATCGTCCCTCGCTGCGAACCACGGTTACCACACCCCGCGCCGCCGTCCTCCGCACGCCGCATCCCAGCCCATAGCAACAGCAACTCTGCTACGCAATCGCATCGCATCCAAGACCTCCCCGAGCAACGACGACCTTCATACCACCTCCGTCAGCTGTATAAACGAACTCCCACAGCGACAACTTCCAATTCTGCTGTCCGCAGCTCGCCCGCCCGCCATGCCGGTTCTCCCGCACCTTCGCGACCCAGCGTCGACGACAGCAACATCCACATCTACAACCTCGATATCCCCCGCCGACAGCCGCATCCTCGACTCAAGACAACCCTTCCACCACATCCGCAACCTCATCCGCTCGCTCCTCTCCTCAACATCATCAACATCATCCTCCACCTCCGCCGACTCCTCCACCCTCCTCAAACGCCAATCCGCCGGCGTCCTCGCCATCCCCACCCAATACCAAGGCCTGAACGCCGGCCCCGCCCCAGGCGCAGTCGCAGGCATCGTCCTCGGCAGCGTCGCGGGCTTCCTCCTCCTCATCTGGATCCTCTGGATCGTCTCCTCGGGCTCGGGCTTCATCCGCTCCACGACTTTGCAAGAAGAAGACGTCATGGTCCGGCGCCGCAGTCGTTCGCGCGCCGGCACGCGTCGCAGCCATGGTCGCACGGAAATGACTTCCCGGAGCCCGCGACGGGAACGTGTGGTTAGGCAAGAACGTATTGTGAGGGATTCGGTCCCGCCGCCGAGGGAGCCGAGTCGGATTCGAGAGACGGTTTTGGTCGATGAGATGAGGCCGTCGCATACGGAGAGGAGGGTCGATGGGGATGATATTGTGGAGGTTATTGAGGAGCATTCGTCCGTTGGGGTGCCGCCGCCGAAGCGGAAGGGGAGGAAGAGTAGTGGCTATAGGTGAGTTCTATCACTCTTATCCTTCAATCATCCACCAGATCTGAAGAGGGAGGGTCTGCTTCGCGACGCACGACACTGACACATCTGCGCTCGTGTCGTAGATGATTCGGCCTCCACTACCTCACGAACTACAAAACCGCTCCTCCTATCGAACAAGAACAACGGCTCACCAAATCTCCTCCATTACAGGCGCAACGACTTCTGATCGATCGAGCCTCCCACCAAAACCGCCTTTCTCCAGGGTTGTCCAGATCGTGTACACACACATTTTCTCCGGATTCTCCAGTGTACTATTAGTAAATTTCCCTCCTTTTCCGTGCTTGTTTTTTTAATCCCAAATCGAGCGATGGCGTTTCTGGGGTGCTGGGTACTGGATGCGAATGGGTTTAATTGAAGGGATAGAAGATGGAAATGTGTCAGAATGGACTGCAGGAAGAATGGGAAGGAGAAGGAATGGAGATGGAGATATACCCCCCGGCTGAACAAGCTAGTCCGTGAACAAAGTATGGTTTCTGGAGTGCGTGCATAATTGGAATGGTAGCTTTTTTGAACACTTTTTGGTGTTGTGGTTTTGTTCCATGTCTCCTGTCGATTGTGTGTGGCTGAGCAGCTTTGATTCTTGGTTTCGATTTGTTCAGACTTCTTGAAGCTTGGTTTTGTTCAGTTGATAGCACGTTCATTATTTTTATATCATTGACATTATCACCACTTGAGGAATATCTTCTTCTCCTTTCTTGTAGAACATGCACACACATCCAGACTCTCCAAACCGCCAGCTAGTCATTCCCGAACCCCCTTTCTAACTCAGCACCTCCAGCTCACCCGTCCCTCCCCCTCCCCCTTCCTCTCCTGATCAACACCGCCGTCCCCCCCACACACCCCGCCGCAACCATCAAAGTCCCGGCACAAAACCCCTGCGCCCCACCCCAAGAGACTGGAAAAATCGCCCCTCCCACCGGACTCCCAATCAAAATCCCCAGCGCCCCCGCAAACATATTTATCCCAAACTTCGTCCCGATCGTCCTGAGGTCCGCCGTCATGCTCGCGACGGCCGCGCCTTGCAGGCTTACGAACGCCCCGCTGAAGAAGCCGTACAGGAGGCACCAGATTATCAGGCCCGGGATTGAGGCTGGGGAGCGGATGGAGAGCCAGGTTAGCGCGAGGATGCTGGCGCAGAGGGTTGTAGTGAAGAGGACGTGGAGGGGTGGGAAGCGCGGGGAGGTGGCGAGGAGGGAGGGCAAAATTCGTCCGGGGATGCTGCCGACGTTGAGGAAGATTAGCATCCAGAATTGGTAGGTTGTTGGGATTTGGTGCGAGGAGGCGAATTGTTCGATGAAGAAGTAGGGGATGTATTGGCCTACGAAACCGAAGAAGGTCGCGGCGTTGAAGAGCGCGAATGGGGGGTCGAAGAGGATTTCTTTCTGGAAGAGTTTTCGTCGGGCTGAGGTGGGGAGGGGGCGGATTACGAGGCAGGGAATTGAGAGGGTGATGAGGGCGAGGAAACCTATAATGCGGACGGCCCAGGGGAATCCGAGCGCGGGCTGGGCGTAGCGGAAAATTATTGGGTAGATTATGCCTCCGAGGGAAGAGCCGGAGGCGGAGATTCCGAGGGCGAGGGCGCGGTTTTTGCGAAAGTAGGCGGGGAGAACGGAGGTGGCGGTGATGAAGAGGGCGCCGCCGCCGAGGCCGCAGACGACTCCTTGCGCGAGCATCAGATGCCAGTACGCGGTGCAGAGGCTCGTTAGCATGATTCCGAGAACGACGGCGAGGGAGCCGACGTAGACGAGCTGCCGGGGGGATTTGGAGATGTCGAAGATGGGGCCCCAGGTTATGGGGGAGGCGCAGAGGAGGAAGCTGGTTAGGGTGCCGATCCAGGCGATTTGGGAGTTGGATTTGCTGGCGATGAGGGTGGATTTATAGTAGGTTTGGAAGACGCCGAAGGCGTTGATTAGGCCCCAGGTGTTGAAGAAGAGGAAGTAGCCGCCGAGGACTTGGAGCCAGGCTGTGAGGCCGCCATCCGGGGGTGGGCCACCCGGGGGAGGGATGGGCGCAGGAGGGGAGGCGTGAAGTTCTGGTTTTTCGGTGGTGGTGGTGGAGGAGCTTTGGAGCCTGGTTTGCGAGTCGTTGAGGACTGGGGCGTATGGTGCTGGAAAGCCGGGATGGTATCCGGTTGATACGGGGCGAGAGGAGAGTGATGTCTCGCTGGAGAGGAATGTCTCTCGCAGTGGATGGCCTGGTTGGTCTTCAGACGTTGTTAGAGGCATCAATTGTTTTCGAGAGTCTGCAAATTCGGATACTCTCCATGGATAAGAAGAATCTCGCGTAGCTGGTCGGCTGAAATTCGATACTGAGGAGACATTGCGATTGTGAGTTCGCCAGTCCGATGCTGTCGACTGCTCTCGCGAGTGCAAAGGGGATTCTCGCAATTGAAAGTGGAAGTCGTCGTCCTGTTGAGCCATGATGAGGCGAGGTGAAGTCGTCGATTGACTCGAGCCTGAGCTTAAACTTCAGCGCCAGGTCGGCACCTCGCAATGGAAAGGCAAGGCAAGACAAGACTCCGCCGGTTCGCAGTGCCGCTCGTTCAATTCGGACGGCGTACGAGAAGCCGTCCTACCCAACTGCCGACGACTCGTGTTCGGAAGGCTGGAAGAAGGCTGTGAAGGCGCTCGCTCCTGATGTCTGGTGATGGCGGCAGCTCCACTCGGTCGGCCGGAAGAAAATTCGTTGGGTCGGAAGTCGGAATGCAGGCTTGGTGAAATCGCTGAATCGAGCAAGCGAAGAGAAGGAAGATTGCCAAAAGAAGACGGTAGAATGACGATTCAGTGCAAGATGAGGCCGGAGTCGCCGAGAAGGGGGCCGCGATAGGACGGAAGAATTGGTCACCTACCACCAAGATGGGTTGGACGCGACGGGATGGGGTGCGTTGTTTGTCAGGAGAGACAGCGGTCGGCTAGGAGAAGTGATGAGCAGAGTGCAGAGGACAGCACAAAACAGCACAGCACACGCTGCGGGCGATACGCCGATGGGGATGTGCAGCTAGACGACTATCAGTGCGGCGATATGTTGCTAAAAACACACACACACGATGCTGCCGGTCACACATTAGCGCGTCGGTGCTACGAGTGGGTCTGGATGGTGACTAGCGGGTGAGAGATGCAGAGATCCATGACTGTTCCCTGTCCGCAATGTGGTCGGTAGCAGACAAGCACCAGCAAGCGGACGGGTGTTGTGTGTTTGGTGTTGGGGTTCTGCGTGACCAGGACAGCCTCATGGGCGTTTGCGGAGGTGTTTGTGCGACCATATCCAAATCACGGTGACGCGGAGGCTGTTGGGCTTCCCCGTGTTTTCGAGAATGGACGCGAACCAGAGTGGAAGAGTAGCTTGACCGGATGCAGGAGGAGAGAGGTGGCCGTGGATGGTCGCGAGTTGATGAGGTTTGAGTTTAATATCCGCCCTTGCTTCGACTTGAGTGGCCCATACCACATGCAGCTAGAGCCTTCCGGGCGGCTCGTTCCTGCAGCTGGGGCGGCCCGGCACAGCGGGACTTGGCGGATGGCGCAAAAAACGGCTGCGAATCTTCCGACGCTGGTGTGGTACCGAAGATAGCATCCTGGCCAGCTTCTTCTCATCAACTTCTTCCAATCCTTCCTATCCACCTCGCCTATTCTGGAATCTTTCTTCCCATTCGCTTGCTTGACTGACGCTATCGCGCTGCGTTGTCGAGATGCATCGTGCATCTGCAGCCCTCGGGCCCAACCATGGCTGCGATGATGGCCCATGACGGCGGTATGCTTCTTCGTCCGAACCGTCGGACAATGGATGCCACATCTCCCTTCCATTGTTGTGTCTGCTGCCCTTGCGTCGTTGCGCGGTCACCTCGCGTGTGATCTTATTATGAGGATGAGGAGCAGGACAACAGTGGTGTGGCGCTCCCGGTTTCAAACAGACATCCCAGCAATCGCCCGGCGGCCAGATTAAGGGGCCTGCAACACGGCGGGTCTGTCTAGTCTGTCCTGACTCTGCCGATCCACCGCACACGAACCTCTGCTCCCAACCGCATGCAGTTCTTTTGAAAGGATTGCCAGCCGATGGGAGAGGTACTGCTGCTGCAAGTCGTAGCGTTGTTGGGCAATGGCTGATGAGCAGTCCGGCACCCGTCATAACGTCCACGGGCGTTGCGATCCAAGTCTGTATGTACGCAGGAGGCGTGCTCGTTGGCGGGCAAGGCAGAGCGCAGCATTCCACAGCGGACGTGCCACGGCATTGCAGAGCGTCGCGCGGTGGGACAGGGCCCTGCGCGCATCGTCGTTTGGTATACGGACGCCGCACCGATACGGCAGTCCACTACGCACACTCTGCATAGTGTTGTCTGGGCAGTCGTGGTAGTGCTAGTCTTGTCAGTCCACTACGACATGTGCCCTATCGTAGCACGCTCCTGCACTGGGTGCCTGCAGGGAAGGCGCAATGGAACAGTAGCAGAATTCCTTTTCGTGAAACCCGCTCCTTCCCCCATCCCTCATTCGTTCATTCACTCACCTGCTCGTCGTCAATCGCTTGGCGAGCTTCTCGACGCGCCGTGCAAGCGACCAGAAAGCTTGCAGCCTTGCACTGCCTTGCCTTGCCCTTCGCCTGCAGTCCCGAAGCGGCCACCTCTTTGCCATTCTTCGCCTCGTTGTCTGCAGTCTGTCCCTCATCCTTCTCGCCTTACCAGCCCAGCACATGCACCAGCTTTCTCCTAGCGTCCATCTTTAGAACTCGCTCCGCGCTCGCGCCCCATCGCCAGCTCAGGTCCCATACTCGCATCCTCCCTCGCGCTGCCTTCATCCCGGCTTTGCGCACGTGTGGCGATAACACCGCGTCTCCACGTTCGCGTTCAGCACCCAGGGTAAGCGCGAGCATGAGCGTGCACAGTACATAGACCTGTCAACCCCCCGCCGTCGGTACCTTGAACCCATCTCTTGCTCTGCTTCGGGCTACTCCTCCACGTTGCACTGCGAACCCCCTTGGGCAACATGACTGAAACCGGCCTCGCCATCGAATACGGGCCTCGCGTGGGCAGCCAGAACGTCTCTCACCTCCAGCTGTGGCAGGACGTCGTCAATGCCCGGCCCAACGCGACGGCTCTCATCGCGAAGCACCAATCGCCCTCCACCTTCCGCTGGGTCGGCAGCCAACATACCGACAACGACTACGTGCAATGGACATTTGCCGACCTGGATCGCGGCGCTCGACGGCTCGCAACCGCACTAAACAGACTCGCTCATATCGAACGAAGACCCATTGCCGCCCTCGTCAACAACCAAGCAGAATGGGCCCTCTTCTACTGGGCGTCGGCATATCTGCACTCGCCGTTTGTGCCGATTAACCCGAAAGTCGTCACCAGGACCGAGGAGATCAATCACATGCTGGATCTCGTCGGACCCGTGGTAGTTGTTAGTGCCGATCTCCACATCGCCGCCCAGCTGGAGCAGAGCCTCTCGGAGAAGTTGATGGCTTCCATCCCAATCAGGATTGTCTTGTCTCAGTCTGGCGGCGAGACTGCCCTGACCTGGGAGCCTCTAGCGAATGTCATGTCTGGAGATCCGACCCCACCAGATACTCCAGATGTCGTCGGCGCGGACGACACGATGGTCATTCTCTTCACCAGCGGGACGACGTCTCTGCCAAAGCCATGTGCACTTTCCAGCTTCCAATGTTTAAATGCTGCTTTGGGCTGCATGGATGCTCAGCAAATCGACTCCAGCCATCGCTTCGTCCAGCAACTGCCTGGCTTCCACTCGTACGGTATTGGATGGTCGCTTGGTCTGTGGCTACGAGGTGGCATGATCATTCTACCATCAGATAACTTCGAAGCCCAAGCCACCCTCGAATGTTTTGACCAATTCAAAGCAACCCACATGGCGCTCGTGCCCACCACGGCACAAGCAATCTTGGCTCACCCTGCATTCGCCAAGACTGATCTGAGCACTCTTGTCAGTATCGACATTGCAGGTGCCGGTGTGCTACCAAGCCTCGTTGATGCATGCACAGCAGCTCTTAAGGTCCCAACCACTGCGAGCTATGGTATGACAGAAAGCCCTGGTACTGCTGCGTGGGGCGTGCAAGAAGGCTCTGTCGTACGCAATGGCGAGGTGATGTCTGGCCGACCCGCACGAAATACTGTCCAGAAGATTTGTGAGCCTGGCACTCGGGTTACTGTTCCGCGTGGTCAATTTGGCGAACTTCACAATGGCGGCCCGCAAGTTATCTCCGGCTACATGGATCCGAGAGTATCCCAAGACAGCTTCTACCAGGACGAAGATGGCATCAGATGGATCATCACTGGCGATCAAGCTGTGATGGATCATGATGGCGCCATTCGCATCACCGGCCGATACAAAGACATGATCATCAGGGGCGCAGAGAACATATCACCTGCCAGCATTGAAGACTATCTCAGCAAAAAGGATGGCATCTTCATGGCTCAGGTTGTTGGCGCTCCGGATGAGATGGCAGGCGAAGTACCAATCGCGGTCGTCACAACTCGCGAGGACTGTGAGGTCAACATGTCTGAATTGAAGGCTGATGTGACTCGCGATCTTGGAGCTGCCTTTGCGCCCAAGATGATTTTGCATCTAGAAAAACACCTTGACATGGATGCTTTCCCAACCACGGCTTCTGGAAAAGTGCGCAAAGTCGAATTGGCCAGATTTGTCAGAGAGTACATCAAAGCGCAGGAAGAAGCTGGGCTCGACAAGTCCGGCTCCACAGTTGACGCTCTTATCGCCATTTGGAAGATGATCAGTGGCACAGACGCGTTGCTTCCTTCTACTCTGATTGAATCTTTCGCAGACTCGTTGATGATGATGCAGCTTTCGGGCACAGTGAAGAAAGAGCTAGATCGAGACATCACTGTCGAGGACTTTAAGCTTTGCGAGACGATCCAGAGTATGGCAGATATGATCGACTCAAGACCGGCCAAGAGCAGCGTGCTGGCAGTGCCGAAACGAGAAGGACCGCCGGAATTGCGAGATATGCCACACGCCCGGGAGGAGGTCGAAGTGTATGAGCGCACTCAGATTGCCGTTGCTGAGCTGCTGTCGCCTCTCGGACTTGGATGG
This sequence comes from Phaeophleospora eucalypticola, assembly GCA_022814565.1. NCBI lineage: Eukaryota > Fungi > Ascomycota > Dothideomycetes > Mycosphaerellales > Mycosphaerellaceae > Phaeophleospora > Phaeophleospora eucalypticola. Next base: position 780,310 of record JAKLNG010000015.1, read on the forward strand.
AATGATGTCGAAGATGTCGTCCCGTTACCGGACTGGGACGCCATCTTCTGTCACAGGTCTCGTCCGTCATCTTGGAACTTGCGCTTCAGCTACCATGCACCTGTTAATGTCGAGGCACTTGAAGCGGCTATCAAGCTTTCGTTGGAATATCATCCAACTATGAGATCCATCGCTTTGGAACAGGATGGCGAGACGCTGCTTGTGACTGTTCGCTTGTCAGACGAGTGGTTTCGAGCGTCAATCACGACCGGCTGGACGGTCCAGACGAAAGCAGGCTTGAACCAGCTCCTACTCGACGATCCGTTCTTAGATAATGCCAGTGCACCAGGACCTCTCGTCAAATTCCACATTGCCAGAGTGCTTGAAAATGACACTTCGGGCATTGTCTTGGTCGCTTCTCACTCTGTCAACGACATGAGTATGACAAAGGTATGGCTCGAGGACGTTGTCACCCTCCTGACAGGCGAGGGGAGCTTGGTTCCTCACGCACAGTTCAGAGATTATGCCACTGCTTTCTTCGACCACCGCGACGGTCTCGAGGCAGACAACGGAATCAAGTACTGGGCCACCAAGCATCAAGGCATCAGCCAGCTCCCGGAATCAACCTTTTGGCCTCCTCAACGAGCTCCGGAATTCTTCAAAGGCGTCGACCTCGGCTGGTCTCGCTGGAACGGCACCAAAGCCCGCAAGAATGAGCGTCTCATCTCCCAAGCAGAAAAAGTCCGCGCTCAAAAGGGTATCCGCCGCATGGTCCAAGTCGCCGACATCGCCAAGCTCAAAGCCGAACACAACGTCCCCGTCTTCATGCTCGTCAAAACCGCCATTGCCCTCCTCAACATCTCCAGAACCGGCGGCAAAGAAGCCGTCTTCGGCACCATCAACGCCGCCCGCTCCTGGCCTTTCGCATCGGATTATTCTGCTCTTGAGCGCGAAGCGTACGCCGCTAATCCTCTGGATATCTCCGGCTGCACGACCGAGTATGTCCTCGACCGTATCCCTGTCGGTCGCTCGAAGTCGGTGCTGGACTTGATGCAGCAAGTCACGAAAGACGAAGAGCAGAATAGCGCTTTCGCCCACACGCCGTTCTTCCGCATCGTCGACCGGCTTCGCGATCCTCTCGGTCCTGACGACACCCGCTCTTTCTGTGAACGCGACTCTGACGCCGAGGCTTTACTCCCGCTGATTAGGAGACAGTCTTTCAACTGGCTTCCTACTGCTCCCACGGCGCAGAATCCTAGGGGTCTCCGGTTTCAGGAAATGCTGACGAGGATGGATAATGGGTTGACTATTACGGGGTTTTTGTGTGATGATAAGAGGAGTGTTGCGCTTAGTTTTTCTTGGGATGCGGAGCATTTGAGTTTTGGGGAGGCGGAACGGGCTCTCGGGGAGTTGGTTGGGTTTGTGGAGGTTTTGGGTAGGGAGGAGAGTTGGGGGGTTAGTGTGGAGGGGTTTTTGAGGATGTGATGTGAGGTGATTTTTGAAGAGATGAGGGGAGAGGGGGCTTTGGTTGGGATATAATGATGGTGATTTTGGCGAATGTGGGTTGGAGGGGTGAGATACCAGTGAGTTCTTGTCTCTTTTTCCTGATCTGCTTTCTTCCTTCTTGGATTTTCTTTGGAACGATGGACGGAGATGGGATGGGACACACTTACTGTCGGACTCGGGTACATAGAACGTCGGTCCTTAATGATTTTCAACTTCTTGCTTGGCCGAAGTCTTCCCATTTCGTCGAGTGGTCCAAATGTCAGGCATGCATTTTGGGACGGGATCATGATAGAGGAGAAGAGAAGTAATGAGAAAGAAGAAAGAGATGATGTCTCGGACTCCTGAACTTAATCTTACGGTCCGTGATTCGTCAGCTGAGCGTGTCTTAGAACTATTCGATTAGGACTGAGAAAGTGGTGGAGTGTGATTTTGGGAGGGATGTGGCAGTATATTGATTGGAGAGGTTTTGGGATGTGGTAGGACTTGATAATTGTGTGTTAATGAGGTGGAGGTGGTGGTAAGTAAGACTGGTGCCTGAGGCTTTCAGTTTACGCGGAGGGACAAAGCGCCACGTGTGGATCCTTGTCCCTGGGATGCGACGTCAGCGGAACTTCAGTTGCCTGAGCTCTGACTTCCATCTGTACCATATTTACTACATGAACAACTGTTGCTTCCAATACACTGCCACATTCAAGGCAACAGCATTCAATCCATCCACAAAACCCGCTGCAAATTAGACGACGGTCCTGCCGCACGACACACCCATCCCTCCTTCTCTCCTCTCACATAAAGCAGCATGTTCAATAGAGACAACCTCTTTGGCAACCGCGGCGGCCCTCCTCCCCCTCCCGCCGGCCAACAACGAGCACCGCCCTCCGGCTACTCCAATACTCCACCCCCGCCCAGCTACCGCGACGACCCCCGCCGAGCCCCTCCCTCCGAAAAGCCTCGCGGCGGTGGAAGCGCAAGAATGCACCTCCAACCCTGCAAATCCCCCGGCGAGTTCATCTTCGCCAACGTCTGCGGCGTCAGCCCGCAAGACGTCGGTCAGCAGCACGAAGACTCCTACCTCCTCATCAACAACCAATTCGTCGTCTCCGCGCGCCCGCACCCGCAAGTCCCCCGCGGCCAGATCGGTCTGAACGATTTCCAGCGCACGTGGATGCAGGTCGCTCTTACGGATACCGTGGAGGCGGAGCTGTATGACCCGTTCAGACAGGGCAAGAAGGCGTATGTGGGGAATATGGATGTGGAAATCGGGTATGCGACACGCAGCGCGCCGCCGAATGTTCCGCCGTTTGATCAGGATCAGCTCGCGGAGCATTTGATTAATACTTTTCAGAACCAGATTTTCGCTCCCGGGCAGACTTTTGGGTTGGATGCACGGTTGGCGAAGTTGAAGTTGCAGGTTAAGACGGTGGAGTTGGTGGATTTGTCGCAAATGGAAAAGGCGGGCGAACAACAGACACATCCTTCCGCGAGGGGCATTCTTACGCAGCATACGACGATCAATTTCTTCAAGGATGCCAAGTCGCCGATTCAATTGAAGGGGTCGAATAAGCGGCCTGCGGCGAATGCGGTCATTCGTCCGGATTTCAAGTTTGAGAGTTTGGGCATTGGAGGGTTGGATAAGGAGTTTAGCGATATTTTCCGACGGGCGTTCGCTTCGCGCATTTTCCCGCCTGGACTGGCGGATAAGTTGGGCATTCAGCATGTGCGTGGTATACTGCTATATGGACCGCCGGGAACGGGAAAGACGCTTATTGCGAGGCAAATTGGCAAGATGCTGAATGCGAGGGAGCCTAAGGTTATCAATGGACCGGAGGTGTTGAATAAGTATGTTGGACAATCTGAGGAGAATATCAGGAAGCTTTTCGCGGATGCAGAGAAGGAGCAGAAAGAGAAAGGCGACGAGAGTGGTCTGCATATTATCATCTTCGATGAGCTGGATGCGGTCTGCAAGCAGCGTGGTTCAGGAGCTGGTGGTGGTACCGGTGTGGGCGACAGTGTGGTCAATCAGCTGCTTTCGAAGTTGGATGGTGTTGATCAGTTGAACAATTTGTTGCTGATTGGTATGACGAACCGGAAGGATATGATTGATGAGGCTTTGCTGCGTTCTGGACGATTGGAGGTTCACATGGAGATCAGTCTGCCCGATGAGCCTGGCCGGAAACAGATTCTCAAGATTCACACCACGAAGATGTCTGAGAATGGAAAGCTGGCGAGTGATGTGGACTTGGCAGAGTTGGCTCGTCTGACACGGAATTTCTCTGGGGCTGAGATCAGCGGATTGGTCAAGTCAGCCAGCAGTTTTGCGCTACAGCGACATATCAAAGGAGGCACGGTGGCTGCCTTATCCGACGACATCAACGAGATGCAAATTCACATGGAGGACTTCCTCTCCGCATTACAAGAAGTCAAGCCTCTCTTCGGTGTCAACGACGAAGCCCTTGAGGTCGCGACCCGAAAAGGCATCATCCACTTTGGCCCACAAATCGACAAGATCATCAAGTATGGCGGCGACTACGTGCGTCAAGTTCGCACCGGCGACACAGACCTGCTCTCCGTCCTCATCCACGGCCCCTCCAAGAGCGGTCTCACCGCCATGGCCGCGCACATCGCCCAGAAATCCGAATTCCCGTTCATCAAGCTCGTGCGCCCCGTCGACATGGCAGGCATGAACGAAATCCAGAAGATCCAACACCTCAGCAAGATTTTCACCGACGCCTACAAGACTCCTTCCAACTTGCTCGTCCTCGACGACGTCGACTTGATGCTCGACTGGGTCCCCGTCGGCCCGCGCTTCTCCTCCGCCGCCCTCGCGGCCCTGAAAGGCTTCATGAACAACCCTCCGCCCAAAGACCGCCCCCTCCTGATTTTCGCGACGTGCTCCAAGCGCTCGGTTCTGCAGCAGTTGGAGTTGGAATTCGACGCGGAGATTGCGGTTCCTTATCTGCGTAATCAGGCGGAGTTGGCTGTCGTTTTGAGGAATTCGGGGCAGTTTGATGATGCGGGCATCCAGAAGGTTTTGGATGAGATGAGGCAGACTACGGGTGGGGAGGAAGTTAATGTGGGGATTAAGCAGATTTTGACGTTGATTGAGACGGCGCAGAGGGATGAGGATCCGGTTATGAGGTTTGTTGATGGGGTTTGTGAGGTTGTGGGGAGGAATCGGGCTTTTGTTAGGTAGGGTGGTTAAATTAGGGGGAATGGGAAAGGGTTTATTGTTGGGATAGATGAGCGATAGAGATTATGAGTACGATGTGGCTCGTTGGTGCGTGCACGTGGTATCATGATTGGAAAGTCTCCAGTGTGGTGGTAAGTTCATCTTTCTGAATGTTAAAAATGACTACATGTCCAAGAGAAATCTGTCTCCAATTCTGCCGCCCAACATATTCAAACAATGCATCTTGACAAATTCCTTCTCTGGAAGGATCATCACTTCTCGCCATCTCGCAGGTCCAAAAATCGCTGATACTTGTTGTATGTCCACCGTCGAAACGTCTTCCCCCAAATCATCATCGGAATCGTCGTCAACTGAAACACAAGCGACAAGACCCCAATCGCAATGAACGTATCCGCCAACCCAGACGCCTCCAACCACAAACTGCACGTGAACGTAAAAATACACGCGAGCGAATTGTTGATCACCGCCACGCCTACCATCCCTTCCAACACCATGTCGGGGTATGCGTCCATCAGGTACGCCATGGAGAGATCCCCGGCGCATCCGAACCCGAAGCCTGTCATTGCGAGGCCGATGTAGGGCGCTGGCCAGGCGTAGCCCTTTGAGGAGGTTATTCCGAAGAGCATGAGGCCGGCGGGGTTTATGAGGGCCGAGGGGAACATGAGCCACAGGCGGTCTTCGGCTTCGGAGATTCCTTTCCGGTACCGTTTTGCGATCCAGGCGACGAAGACGTCGGAGAACCAGCCGCCGTACACGCAGCCTATCATCGCGCCTATGAGGGTCGGCACGTTCATTATTGCAACGGCTTGGTTGGAGTAGTTCCAGGGCGGGTCGTAGTAGTTGTCTTCTTCGACTGTGAGGTAGAAGGTTAGCCAGGCGTCTTGGCTGCCCCATTGCAGGCCCGAGTAGAGGACTGCGGGGAAGAGGAAGACGCGCAGCGTGTGGTAGAGGCGGTGTATGTATTGTCGGAGTCCGGTGCCGAGCATGTTGGGCGCGGGCGTTATGAGGGCTATGCGTTGCCAGTAGGTTCGTGGAGGGTCGTTGGGGGCGCGCACGGGGGATTCGTTGGAGCCTCGGGTGTCGAGGGCTGTGCCGTCGGTGAAGGCGTTGGGTGTTTTCTTCTCTTCGTCTTCTTGCGAGACGGGTTGGGCAGGGAGGCTGCCGACGTGGCGGCCGAGAATCGCTTCCCTGTGGAACGACGTCTCTTCGAGTCCGAAGTAGAATACGACCAGCGAGGTCCCGGAGATTATTACGCTGGTCCAGCCGACCCAGCGCCAGTTGTCGATGGCTATGTAGCCTGCTATCAAGGGGCCGAGGAAGGTGCCGATCGACGTTGCGAGGATGTAAAACCCTAGCACGGAACCTCTCTGGTGTTGGAAGAAGAGATCTGAGAGCGAGAGTTGGGCCAGCGCTTCCGCGCAGCTTTCGGATGCTCCTACGAACAGCTGGTTCCATATCGAATCTTGCACGGTTTGGATTCGTGCGAACCAGATTGAGCCGATGACGGAGAAGAGCAGGCAGATTAGGTACTGGATTCGTCGGCCGTAGAGCCAGGGCATCGGGCTCGCGAGAAGTGTCCAGTACCCGATTGCCAGGAACAGCACGCCTGCTGCGGTGTTTGCTACGGAGTACGGGATCCCGAGCTCATCGAGCATTCCGTCGCCCGCGGCGCCTGCATCGTTGGAGACGGCGGCTGTGAGGGCGGTGATGTAGAGAATGAGCGCGGCGTGCCAGTACTTTCTCCATTTGCTCCAGTTTAGAGGGTCGTTGGGGCTGTTTGTCGGTGGCGGTGTCAAGGTGAGTTCTTGGTCGCGCAGGTCTCCGCTGTCGCCCTGGACAAACATTTGGATCGTTCCTGGGAGGAGTTCGCCATTTGGTTCGGCCATCACGGTGGTGTGCAGACTGAGGTGGGTGGGAGGGCCACGCGACCGCCTATGATGCTTCGTATTTGGCAGCTTCAGCTAGCTGTAGATAGGTTATGCGTCGGACGAGCTGAGAATCGAGGTCGCACCTGTTCAGCAGGTTTTTTTCGTTTTTTTCTTTGCCTGCGCTTCTCAGCCCGTCGTCCCAGACGCTGTTACTTGACCTTGTCGTCCTGGCGTATCTTTCCCGGAGCGTCGCGTCGCATGGCAGAGGGTCGGGTGGGTGAAGAGAGAGGAAGTCGGGCTTTCATGGCAGAGCTTTTTCATCCTTATCTCGGCGTATATGGTGCCGTGGAGGATGCGTAGTGCTTGCCCGCGATACGCTTTTGCCACCAAGCCCTAACGAGCTTCGTGCTGCCTATTGCGGTTAGATCCCGCTGGCGCGCGGGTAGCAGGTGAATCCTGCGAGCTAGGCTCGCCACGTCGCGCACGTGTGGCCGCTGCTCCGGGCTCGTGCCAGGATTATTGCGGCATATTACATGTCCCTTGCATCCCGATCGATAGCTTTCGTTCTTCCTTCTTCTTATCTGCTTCTTCTCCTCGACATCCACCTCGACTTCGACATCGACACCCACCCCTGTCGACCTTCTCTCCCTGAAGCAGCACACAAGCGAATGTCAACGTGCCAGCACAACATGGCCAATTTATACCACGTCACCAGCAGAATATCGGCCAGTCCGCCGAAGAAGCCATCTAATTGTGGCTCCGGCCTGGGCGAGGACGAAATCATCGACTCCTCCGTCTCTCTCAGCGGGCAGACCTCCCCGAACGACGAGACGAAGCCGGCCGCAGTAGCATCAGAAGGACTACTACGCGCCGCTGGCAGCCCAGGACCGGAGCCCCGCAACAAAAAGGTCATCGTGGTCGGCGCAGGCATCGCCGGTCTGCGTGCGGCTTCCGTGCTGCTGCGTCACGGCGTCGATGTCATTGTGCTCGAGGGCCGCGACCGCATCGGCGGCCGCATCTGCACCACGCGCACCGACAAGGGCGTGCGCGACATTGGTTAGTCTGCAAATCCACCAAATTTGTGGCTGACACCGAGCTGCAGACCTGCGTGGGTCTGCATGAGGGCCCTTTGAACCGCATCCAAAAGGGCTAGTAGAAGGGCTTCCCATCACCTCCAGGGAACACTGTTCCATTTTCCTTTATTTTATTTTCGGTCTTGCTGACGCTCGACATGCTTGTCATCTCTGTAGGCGCCGCTTGGCTGCACGAAACTTCCCAGAACAAACTTGTAAAGCTCATATCCCGACTCAACATTGACTACTACTATGACGACGGCCTGCCTCTGATGTACACGGAGAACGGCCGTGCCGGCACGCAGTTCAAGGCCAAGAAGGTGGCCGACGAATTCGCGGACTACGCCGAGCACTTTTACGAAACGTACCCAGACGCGCCCGATCGCAGCGTGGCTGACTTTGTGAATGAATTTGTCCAGCAGCATGAGTTGATCACCCACGACGAGCGCCTGTGGGCTCCGCAGGCCGTCAAGGAAGTCGAGCTGTGGATAGGCATCGCTACCGAGCTCGCCAGCTCCAAGCATCTCAGTTATTTCATCACCGAGCGAAATCTCTACATGAAGGGAGGTTATGACGGTATCGTGAAGTGGACCGCGGAACCTCTGCTGCAGAAGCCAGGCACTGTCCGTCTGAACCACATTGTGGACGGGATCACCTGGAGCGAGGACGGAGCTACCTCCTGCAAGGTCGAGTGCCATGACTCGGACGGTAACACTTCCACCATCGAAGCCGACGCTGTCGTCTCTACGCTGCCTTTGGGAGTCCTCCGCCACGGACTCGTCTCCTTCGACCCTCCCCTCCCCGCCGACCTCCAACAAGGCATCTCCCGCTTCAGCTACGGCGCCCTAGGCAAAGTCTTCTTCGAATTCGAAGACGTCTTCTGGAGCAAAGACAACGACCAATTCATGTTCTACCCCTCGCCCGACGAAATCCTCACCGACAACGCCGACCTCCTTGGCACCTCCGCCAGCTCCGACAGCTCTTCCGGCGGCAGCAGCAGCAGTGCCTCCACCGATAACATCCTCAACTACGCCACCGTCACCATCAACCTCTGGATCATGACGGGCGCCAACGAACTCTGCGTCCAAATCGCCGAACCCCTCACCCAACGCGTCGAAGCCATGACCGACAAGCGCGCCATCGCCAAGTTCTTCGAACCCCTCTTCAAACTCCTCCGCACCGAGCCCTACAAATCTCTCCCCCGCCTCACCAACGTCGAGGTCACCGCCTGGACTCTCGATCCCTTCGCCGGGTATGGCTCGTACTCGGCTGATAAGGTCGGCGATGAGCCGGAGCTGCTCATGGAGGCGTTGGAGAATCATAAAGATTCGAGACTGCAGTTTGCCGGTGAGCATTGTACTATGATTGCGAATGGGTGTGTTCATGGGGCTTTTGCGACGGGCGAGACGGCGGCGAAGAATTTGTTGGGGAGTTTTGGGGTGGAGTATGATGGTGGGGATATTGTTAGTTTGAATTAGGGGGTGATGATGTGGTGGGATGGGAGGTGAGAGGAGGAATGGGTAACGAACAGATCTTTGATATGAAACAGATGCATTGCATGAGATCTTGCATTTTGCATTGGCTTTTGGGAAGTTTGATTTGGGATAGTTCTGAGAAATGCATTTTCCCATGACAAAATTGTCCTATACTACGGTTCTCATGCCTCACCATGTCCTTGATCGCGTAACGTGTTCCTTCTTCCGGGTCAAATTTAATGATGTGAAGTCGAGATAGGGTGTGTCTTGACGCCTGAGGCAGCAGTGGGATTCATTCACTTGGGTTCCGCGCTAGTGTGGGCTAAGATGGTATCAGATGTGATGTTTCATTATGCAATGCTGAACTGTTGCTATTGGCACTTGTCGAGCTTTTCTATGTCTTTTGTAATGCTGATGTTTCTGGAAAACTTGCTTCGTCGTGTCCCGACTTCATGCCGGATTCTTGTTGCGATGTCGATGTTGCTTTGGCGTTCTGAATCTGTGTCTTGCTTGATTCTGTGTCTTGCTTGATTCGTATTCGATGCAGCAGTAGGTCGTGTTGCACTTCAAGTGCGTTCTGAGCTGATTTCTTGTCAAGGAAGTCCCCGTCTTAAGCCAAGGAGACGTTGCACTCAATGTTCGTTTTCTTGTCCATGTCGTGTTGCCAATGCCTGATTTATTGTAACTTTGGAGCAATTATTCCCTGCCTTTGTCGATGCTCTCCCCCATGTGCCTCAATACCGCTCGCAGAAACTTCTCATCCTGGTGAAACATCTTCCAAGCTTCTGGATCTTGCATTATGTCTTTGATACGAGATGCAGTATGCGCAACCACGCTCTGCTGCATCTTGTCACAGCTCTCGAGAAACACAGAGAAACAGTATCACCCAACGGTCATAACTTGTAGCAAGGGAAGCTCATCTAAATGAATGGCAAAAAGATTTTCGATCCTCTCGCCGAGCTCGACGGAACCGTACTGTCAAAAGCGTTAGCAGATCGACACTCGCTCTGTCCGACGCTATTGATTCGTACCTCAGTTGCGTGGAAATCGAGACAGAGCAGGCTATAAGCAGCGTGATTTGTTCCAGCGACATTGGGCCACTTGGAAAGATCATCGATCGTAACCTCATACTCGTAGAAACTCTTCAGGACGGCTTCCATCGCTTTCAGGTGAGTTTGCACCTCGATGCTATCAGGACGACGTCCGTTCGCGTCTGGCAAACACGCATCGTGGAAAAATTTAGAGGCAGGGCAAATCACCGCTTTGTGGACGCGAAATGTCTTCGATTTGCCTCCACAATCTTGAGCTCGGACTTCCAAGTCACTCCATTCTCCGGTCTCCCACATGCTGTCCAATCCCTTAGTACATTGCCCAATGCACAGATGTGGTTGGTACTGACCGCTTCAGAGTCATGCTCTGCTTGCTTTGGGTACCTGCATCCTCGCCCTCTGGCGGGTCCTTGCGTTTGAGAGCACTCGCACTCATCTTGGCGGAGTGGGGGCTTGTGTTTGTTGATATGTCTCAAGAACAAGTGTTGATGTTGATGAAGGGAAGTTTGCGAGTTAGTGTGCTTGCGAAGGTGAGAACGGTGAGGTATGAGCGGGTGGTGTTGAAGGGGTTGTGTCGATTGTTGCTGTGTGGATCGAGGTGATGTAAATCGAGGTGGTGTTGATCGAGGTGGTGTTGATCGAGGTGGTGTTGATCGAGGTGGTGTTGATCGAGGTGGTGTTGAT
>JAKLNG010000015.1:791230-858194 GCA_022814565.1 Phaeophleospora eucalypticola
ATCGAGGTGGTGTTGATCGAGGTGGTGTTGATCGAGGTGGTGTTGATCGAGGTGGTGTTGATCGAGGTGGTGTTGATGAATGTAGAAAGAAGAGTTGAAGCTTGGAAGCAGAAATCAAGTCATGCATCGTGCCAAGAACTGCATGTGATTGCGAACTTACCGTTGCTTGAGACATCCGTCACAAGCTTCAAGTCATAGCGGAAAGGGTTCAAGGCGGATTGACGAGTTGCTGCATCGTCGAGGCGGAACGTTAATGCCCCCATTTGCATGTGAAACAATTAGCTAGCGCATAACAACGAAAGCATCTCCCTGAATGACAACAAGTCTTTGAACACCACTCGCCTCTCGCATGTGAGAACAGAGCAGCAAGTCGTTCTACCAAACGAGAGCATATTCTGCATCAAAGCTTTGATTGTCCTCAGTGTCGCATCTGCTCTGCCGCCGCTGTCATAATCATCCTCATCAGAGTCTCATTACTATGAAGCAGCTTCCACGCCGCGTCATCTTTGGCCAGAGAGAGCAACTTAGGCCTGATTGCCCAAATGGTACTCTCTCGCAGCGGCTGCAAGGCTGGCATATCCTCTCCAAATGCAAGAAGAGCGATTTTAGCAATCCGCTCCAGACTTTCGACTTTTAGAAGGCATTCTTCAAACTTGGGTGTAGCCACGCCAATAAGGGAGGGCAGGTCGTACTACGAAAGTGTCAGCTATCTTCTGTAAAGTAGGTATTCGCTGAACATACTTTGTCAGCGGCCCTAATGACGGACAACAGTAGCTCCAGATGAGTTTCGCAGCGCTCGTCTATCAAAGGAGAGGTCGTCGATGGCGTCTCGTTCTTTGCGTGCGACCGATCCCAAGTGCTGAAAGAAAGGTGAGACAACTCGAGCTCGTACATGTGCTGGACTAGCATTTTCATAACCTGTGCATCCTCTTCAACCTTGATGTGTCCAGACTTGGTCTCCTGGAAGCCGCTGGTACAGGCTGCATGCAAGAAATGGGAAGTTGGACAAACAATGGCCTTGTGGACATTGAACGTCTTGGTCGCCGTCTCGATCTTCAGATCAGACCATTCTGCAGTATGGAAGAGGCTGGGTTGTTGTAAGCTGGTAGATCTACACTGTAATTTCAGGCTGCGACTTACTGCTGAAGAATTGGCTGCTTTTCGTCTATCGGCGGCTGCTTGCGCTTCTTGCTGCTCATTGTGGCGTAATTGACACCTTTGCTGTACCTTGAAAAGACGAAGTAAGAGATAGAATGTGGGTGCGTGTTGTGTTGTCGCGTTAGGGATGACGGGACGCGTTGAAGCAAGGCCCCGCTTAACATGGATTCGCCTGCTGATGGAAGGTCCTGATCCAGGCCCAACCCCAGTGGGGCTTGAAGGGGTCGAACGCTGTTGTGATCAGAAATCATAGGTTCGAATGTTCTATCTCAGTTTTGGTTCAGCAGTCCTTATTGATACAGACATTGCATACTCTGCCCTGTACGCCGTAGCTGTTGAAGTCGCCAGCGAATGATGCCCTTCACATAAGGCCACATTGCCTGCGATGAAGTTAACGATGTATTCCGCTGTCAACATGCACTTCTTCCAAAAGCCATTGAGTCTTTCACTCGTCATACTTCTCCACGAGCTCTGGATTGTCCAAGGCCCACTGCATCGCGAGCTTCATGTATTCTGGACATGAGTAGAGCATCGCCCAAGCCGCCTCGTTCCGCATAATGTTTTGCATCCAGACTCCAGTCTCCCAGACCACATCGTCGCGAATGTCTTTCGCGGCTACCGATTTGCAGTGTTCAAAGACATATTTGCCAATCCCGACAAGCTCTGAGACCAGGGAAAAGTTCAGGTGGTCGCAAATGTAAGTCGAAGCATCATGTGCGAGATCATCCAGTTGATACTTCGTCACCATTAGCCGAGTGCAGATTTCTTATCCGAGACGCTGCTGTAGCTTGTCTGCCGCGATGTGCAGATCGCAGTTGTGGATAATATCTTCTTTGGTAATCGTGCGATTCATTAGGTACTTTAAGGATGGCACGTCGACATGATAGATATGTTTCAGAAGGTCTTCCATGACTTTCGCGCTCTCCGGCAGATGGATGATACCGGTGCGGCCCTCCTGCGCCAGGTTAGGAAGCTCCTAAGTCGCAGCGCCGCGACAATATGAGACCCACTCGGAAGTTGGGAGTACACGCTGCGTCGAAGAAAGGAGATGCTGAGCACACGATTGCCTTGTGCACTTTGAAGTCTCTGGTCGCCGTGGAGATGGTGAGGTCTGACCACTCCCCTGAATAGAAGATCCTGTTTGCGCGCGCACAATCAGCAGTCACGTTAGATGTAACCAGAGGCGCAGCATACCGTTCTGTGACCGAGTCGGGATCGGAAGATCGTGGCATGATACCGATGCTCTGATGTTGAAGTTTTGAAAACGTGAAATCGTCCTGGACGCGGTTGCCTTGTGGCACGTGCGCGTTCGGGGCGAGCCGCGTCTGCACCATGTGCCATAGAAGGCAGGAGCGAACGCATCAAAGTCCTCTGAGCGATAAAGCCAGGAACATGACTGTGAAGAAGAACATGCCTCGATTCACATGACTTGTGTCTACTGCAGTCACTACTTCCACCAGTAGCCCATGCTTTTGCCCTCAACTCCACAACGCCAACGCTATGCCCTGATCAATATCCTGTCGCAGTCCTACAGACCCTGTCGTAGCCGCTCTCCAAGCTTTTGCTTTCCAAACTGATAAATCTTCAAAAGTCCCTCTTCGCTCAAGTCGATACCTCCTTGAAGGTTGGGCACGTCCTGCGCGGGCGGTCTGCTGACTCGGCTGGCGATGATTACTGGGTCGGTCTCGAGGATGATGCCGTCGTCGACAATCTCGTCAATGCATAGGGATGCAAGGTCGTAGTTCTCGATCAGAGTGCGCTTGTCGACCGAGTTCCTGGGAAATGTCCATGTCAGCAAGCTCCCATACCACCTCTAAATGTCTACTCACTTCAGAAGAATGTTCAAGCTATCCCTCAGAGCCAGGATGACATTGTACAGCATGATCTCGTTCTCGTCCGCTCCTCCCACAACGTACAGCATCACGTCTGCCTCCATCTTGAATACGACCACTCGGTTGTCATAGAGGATGACATCGCTTGTTTGCTTGGCAGTCTTCTCAAGCAAGCCCTTCTCAAACGCCTTCTGCTCTTTCACATTTGGGTATGGGTTCGCGCCGGGATAGTTGTTGCCCTGAGCGTTCTGCGGGATGTGCGGGGGAGAGTAGTATTTTGCGAGGATTCGGGATGAGTCGTCGGTGGAGAGAATTAGGATGGCGTTAACCGAGAACAAGGACATGTTGGGAGCCATGATTGCGGTGTTGTCGAGGCGAGAGGTCGATTGTGTCGTGGTCGTGGAACGGATGCATTGGGACAGCTGGTTCAAGTGAAGTGCAGGTCCCTGAGCCTTGGCGGCAGCGGGTTCATCCGCCGAGCCTCAAGAGCTTACTTGCGGCGAATGTTTCACCTCCGAAGTTGCATGTGAAAGTCATTCCACGCACCATTTTGACGGACCATGCTCACTCTCCGCCTCCAGCGGGTACAGCTAGAGCTTGCATCACATCGAGCGTGGCTTCATCGCTTCGCTGCCTCTCGCTCCCCTCCATCTCGACGATATGCCTCGACCGACTTCGACCCGGTCTCGAAGCTCGCCGGCGACCGCCCATCCGGAAAGAGTAACAGGCGGCAAGCCGGCAATGTGAAAGCCGCTGTGAGGAAGAGTGCGAAACAATACAACAACTCTCGTGTACAACAACCACAATCAGATCCGGTTGCTGAATCGGTTCTCGAGCTTGTTACTGCCGTCCGCGAGTACGACATCCAGCGTGCCATTGCGGCATACAAGGCTCTCCCCGAAAAGAAGCATCTGGAGGCTTTCCAGGCACACAGTCTTGTACAATGCCTTCACCAGTCCATCAGAGTCGAGCTGCACAAGCAGGAGAACCGGAGATCACGAGAAGTTGTGGGCGAGATGGTTGAGTTTGCAATGCAGTTGGTGAAAGACATTCGTACCAGGAGGCTACAATCGTCCCCACCTGCCCATGTGCACTTGATGGGCGTGTTTAAAGAGTCTGAATGTAGGTCAGAAGGTCTCGAGTTCTGGCATTGGCTGGAGAAACAGGATGACATGTACGTCGACGTAAACTGCTATGCCGTAGCGATCGATATGCTTGCCCGAGAAAATACGCCAATGGAAGATCTGGATGATTTGTATAGCCGAGCATTGGCTAGATTTCCTGGCACCTTCTCGGCCTACCATTTGTCCCCAAACGCTATTTTGCCAGATCGAGGGACACCGCTGGGCATAACAGCTCTTCCGACACAACTATTGCAATCCATTACTCAAGCCCGTTTGATGCGAGGAGACACGAAGAGTGCGTACTTGGGTCTCGACACTGTTTTCCGAATCGGTCCAACCACCGTTATGGAGCGGTTTGCGAGGGTCTTTCACATGGAACGTCCAGCATCTGAGTACTACACAGTCTTCGCTATGTTTTGTCGAGCCGGCATACCAGTCGCTGGCGTCTCTTTCAAGGCTCTACTGGCCAGCCTGCGCGAAAGCTTTCCTCGTGGGGACGCGCGGAGCCGCGTCACGGTCATCAGATCGATACTCAGCGCCTTGTATCTACAATTATGCAGCGGTGGAGCGATTGCTGGAAACTCTGTTGGCGAATTAACAATTTTGGCAACACAAGTCTTGCGCCATCCTGGTGTTGCAGGTCTTACCTCGGACGCTCGTGGCGAGCTGGTCAATGCTGTGATCAGCTTCATTCGAACAACCACGGAGGTCTTCGCGCGATATCGCATCCTGCCACCCGTCTCAACATTCAATGCCTTGATTGCAAACGTTGGTGGGTATGGCCGATCCAGAGAAGTGATTGGGATCGCATCAGCGGACATGAAGCGCCTTGGGTACACGCCCAACGATGTCACTCGGCGCTCCATGCTTTCTGCCGCTGGGCTGATTCAGGACGGCAGTCTGGTCGAGAAGTACTGGCAAGAACTCGTCGCCGCGCGGAGGGCTGGGGGAACAACAGTTGATGGCACAGACTTTCGTGTTTTGGTCACAGCTGTCAGGCGCACTGGTCAAGAACCACTCGCTCGCTCGGCACTTGAGCAGCACAAAGGGGAACTCAGACAAGAATATCTCACTGAGATTCCGGAATGGATGTCAGAAGACTCTCGAGAACGGCAGCCCAGTGCCTCGGAAATAGTGGATGCGGGCTTCCTAGTTGAAGGAATTCGGAACGCCCAGAAAGATCTCGATGTTATCAGCGAGAAGACCAAAGACAGGCCAGCAGTCCAGAATCTTCAGAACGAGCAACTCCCTATGGCTTTGTTCTACAACTCAACTCTGAACATAGCTGAAGCGGACATGCGGAAAATCTACGACGAATACACCGTCGAAAAGGGAGCTCAGCCGCAACAAACAGACGAGTTGAGCGCCCAAGACCTTCCCAAGAGCTCCACAGGCTTGACATTCGCCGAGCTGCGCTACGAAAATTGGAAGACCATCAACTATCTTCTCTGGCTGTCAGACAGACACGACAACAGATACGCAGCTCGCGTTGATGATGCTATTGCCAAAAAGGTCAGACCACCACGCCGCAACATGGGAATTGAGAAAGAGGATGTGCAAGAGATAGGAATCGAGAACTTTGGAATGAGCAATCCCATTGTGGAGCCGCCGAAGAAGTCGACCGAAGACGACGTTGCCAAGGCTAGAGCGCTGATTGCCAGGCTGAGGAAAACAAATCCAGAGTGAGACACGGAAGGTCTTGCCTTGATTGCTTTGATTGCCAAAGAATTCAACGTGAAAGGGGCACGTCTTTGTGGAAGGAAGACCTCAGACATTCTTCGAATGTCGGAAAGCCAGCCGGTTCTGATGCCACATGTCGCTATGAACTCTGCAAGCGTCACCATGCAGCACGAGCTCTAAATGTGATCGCCTCACAATCTACAAGGACGACCCCATAGAAGCCGGACAAGAGCCTGAGGAGAGACGCACTAGAGTTGTTTGTTCGTTCTCTTACCACGACTAGACGGCTCCAGTCACGTAGGGGTCAATGAAGATGTCTGGAAGTAAGCTCAGTCATTCAATAAATAAATACCTCACCCCTTCCAGAATTTCCCCCTCCCTCCTTGAGCCTCGCTTGATGCCTCAATCAAAGACGCCCAAACTCCTGAAACCCAAGAGACTCGGGGAGGTATCAACAGGCATTGAAGATCATCATAGGTATCTAATCTCTCATCTCTATCATTTACCTCTACCCCAATATCCCAGGAACCCCTCTACCCAATCCTACCCTCCCACCTTCCCTTCTCTACCCCCTTACTTCCCTCCCCTAATAAATCCCCGGAACCAACCTCCACCTCACAACCCGGCAATACTCATCCCACTTCTCCCCATACTTACTCCGACACCTCCTATCATCCCTCCGCATCCGATGCAGCAACAAAACCACCATATAGAAAAAATACGCCCATGGCAAAACATGCCTGACCCCACACGTCGCGCAAAACGCAAACGCCTGCATCAGATCCGCCACATAATTCACGTGTCGCGCCACGCCCCACCATCCCGATGTCAGCAGGAGGCTGGTGTGCGATTTCCCGTCGGAGGTTGTGTAGCTGGCAGGGATGTAGGTTGCGGGTTTGCCCCAGAGTGTGACAGAGCCGTTGTGGGCGCGTACCCAGTTTCGTTGGTGATTGGCGGAGCGGAAGATGTAGTAGGATAGAAGCCCGAAGAAGAGGATTGCGGTGCTTTGGAGTGGGGAGAGGTAAGTTGGGTAGCGGGCTAGGTATTGTGCTTGCAGGGTGTAGAAGGTGGGCAGCCAGGTTGTGTCGCCCCAGGCGAGCATGAAGCCGAAGTGGTCGTGGGAGATGTCCAGCGTGCGGCAGTACCTAAGACAAAACGAAAGCGTGAGCGAAAAGTAACGACAGAGAGAGGGGGATGGGAAAAGTGGAAAGCCATACCAATCCTCATTCCAAAAAAAATCCACCACATAAACCGCCTGCAACACCTGCACAACCACCATCTCCCCGCTCACCCTCCCCTGCCGTTGGAACTGCCACGCCGCCCACGACGCATTTATCAACGTCCAGCCTACAATTCCGGGCCGTCCATTATGGAAAAACTTCAAATCCCAATTCTTCCCAATCCGCGGGTTGAGCTCCACCCCGGCGAAGAAATCAAACACCCAAGACCCGCTGAACTTCCGGTCGGACGGGTGCGTGGGGAAGAAGTGGCCTTTCAGGTACGCGAATGTGCAGAGGAGAAGGCCGTAGACGTTCGCTGCGACGAGGAGGCCGGGCCAGTGTGTGGCTATTAAGGCGGGGTTGATGAGGTGGTAGTAGGAAGCGCTGAAGAAGAGGGTGTGCGTTATCGCCCAGGCGAGCAGGCCGTTCGCGGTGTATTTCAGACGGTTCCCACCGGGCGTCATTTGCCCGGAAGCGCTGGGGCCGGGCAGGAGGGTGTAGAGGAGGGCTTGGAAGAGCAGCCATGCGGAGTAGCCTGCGAATCCCGCGAGGGAGGGTTTGGGGAAGTGGTGGATCAGGAACCGTACTGGGGTTTGAGCGGTTGCTTTTTGGAGGGTGAGGAGCAGGCTACCGTTGTAGTTTTCCAGCGCGATCCAGTTGAGGAGGACCAGGGTGGGACTGGCGAGCATCACGAACCCGCTGCCTAGGGTGTTGTGTAGCTGGGCTTGCGTTTTGCGGCCCCAGTCTTCGCTGGGAGGTGTTGTCGGCGATGCTGATGCTGGTTTTGTGGGCGCGACTTCATGTTTCAGCATCTTGTCCAGCTGGGCGAGAGTTTGGGGCTGCATTTCGAACGACCGGCTGGGTAGGAATACGTGGCGGGAGAGGGAGGTAGAGTGTATAGATACTCGCCAGTGATGGCGGTGTTGTTTCTGATATCTCAATGCTTCTCGGAGATTTTTGTTTCTTTATCCACGCATGTTGCTCACGGAAGGAAGTAACCACTCATCTTGTTGTTGTGTGTGTGTGTCGCGTGTCGTCGTTCCTGCAATAATTGGATGGCAATGGCAATGGCGGTGTCATCAACTCAGAAGGCAAGCAAAACCCCGTGTCCTTTCTGCACTTTTAGAGTTCCAATTTACGATCGACACTTCTGCGACGTCTGCATGCGGCGGCGCCATTGACCGCCTGCCGTCTCATTTCTCATAGACCTGCAGCTGACTTCTCTCACCTGCTGGAACGTGGTCGCGAAGTATTTCGTTTATCCAGCTGACTACATGTGCCTTACCCCGGCTGACATTTTACATGCTTCACTTCTTGCCATTACTGCAGCACTCTTTTGCTGCTCATTTCCTCTCTTTCATTGTTACTGTATTTCGACGCGCACGCTTCCAAGTCTTGCGCGGACGCTCCTCGTAAACAACCGTCATCGACGACGTCATGAGGTCACACCCAAGCTCGACTGGGAAAATCCAAACCTTCGTCGAAGCAGTGGACGCCGTTCGTCCTCGGCGATGCTAAACGAAGTAAACCATGCCAGGCGCTCGCGTGACTATCGCCCAACACAGCATGCATAACGCAGACAGTGATATATCAAAACGGCGTTTAACTGCATCGCAAAGATATTCTGGCAAAAGTCAAAGCGCAGTAGAATTGACCTTCTGACTTGGCTGATCACCAAAATTTATCACATTCTTTGATATTTGTTGGTCGATGATTTCGAGCATGCTGCTCTGAAGTATGTTGCTCTGTCAAGATACAAAGTCCAGTACAGGGCGCGGATTTGTTATTGAAGCGCCGCCAAATATCCTTTCATAATTCGTGTCTCATCCCAAGACGTTCGCCAATAGACATCGTACATGTGCAAATGCTTACAGAGCACTAATGATGCTCCAGCGCTCTCTTTAAGCTGGTCATATCACAATCGCAGCATCGTCGGGACAAAAGCTGAAGTCCCTACGAAGAGAAAAGAGGGTTCCGCTGCAGCAGTCGAACAATGATCCCGATGGAGAAGCCAGCAATGTCATGCTTAAAAGATGATGCCAGACTGCGGAAGACCATTCCAAGAAAACTGCTGCGGCGACACCATCAGACTAGGATCGAACTGGGAGAACCCATCCGCAGAGCTGTCCTCGAAGCGATCCAGATTGTCCATCATACTGCCAGAGATGGAGTTGTTATTCTCCACAGCAAAATCTCCGACAGCTCCAAGATCAAGCCAACTGAATTGATTGATCGAGGGCGGCGCAGCATCCATTGGGTTGGGTTCACCGTTCGGTCCTGGCATGCCTGGGCCACCTGCTTGCGCTGTAGCTGGCCGTGTGATGTCGCTCGGCTCAGCGATGCTTCCGGCTCTGCCTGGTGGCTTGCGCCAGAGTAGCTTGACAAGTCGTGAGTATCGCTCTCCAACATCGTTTGGACAAGCGCTCGACTTTTGAAGATTGTCCATGGTGTCGCTGATTAGCCGCTTCACAGATCCCCTGGCATCGCCGCCCATCACGCCCGTAGAACGGGCTTTGTACAGAAAGACGGCCGAGTAGATGACATAGAGATAGTATCTCAACGGCATGAAACGGAACGTCTCGTGCGGATCAACAAAGCTGCAGAATGTGCTCAAGAGCGCCTTGGCGGCGTCAATAGCATCGTAGATGAAACGTGCGTCGGGCGTGGCGGCGACGTCCGCAAAGGGGTAAGCAGGAGCTCGTGCCGTCTGTCCATTCTCCACGGCTTCTTTCATCTTGTTGAGCAGGCGGTTGAGCGTTGCCTGGTAAGCGAAAGCGTTGACGTAGAGACGTAAGTACTCATAAGACAAGATCAAGCTCGCTTTCAGTGGCGGTGAGCAGGTGAAGTGGCCCCACGACTCATTCCAATGCCGTAACGCTACTCGGAAGTCGTCAATGTATTTGACATATTCACCACCAAAGTTGAGCTGATTCGATCGGCTTTTCGTTGCGTAGAGAACGTCGTGGGCGTTGCTGAAGAGCTGTGTCAGCTCGAGATTGGCCTGATATATGGCAGCAAAGTTGTCGTTCACATGCAATCGCGGTCGTAGACTAGGGAAGTCTTCTGCACGAAGGGTTGTCATCGGACCAGGACCTCGCGACCAGAATGCCTTTCCAATGCGTACCGATATCTGTCGGTCGCTCATGTAGCAGCTTGCCCAAGCCAGACGCTTACGATTGAGGTCAGCTGTCTGCGCTTCGCTCTCCACTCGGAAGCCTGTCCGGTCGATACCGAGAAGGTATCCCAAGCGGATAGCTGTCCCAACATACATCCATGCTGCTTGGTCTTCCTCGCCACGACCTATCGATGGAGTCGAGTGTGGTCTTCTCGGTACCCACTCGGCCAAGATTAGCATTGCTTCCACAGCTTCCACAGTAGCGGAGCCCGTGTAGACCAGACTTGCCACAAGAGACTGCATGTGTGTGGAGCAATCATCATGCACCTGCCACCAGTCTTTCTCATCCTTCGAAGCTACGGTCAAGATAGCTGCAAGTAGATGGGGCTCTTTAGCAGCTATCGTTGGCAGATTATTCGGGTCCATGGCAGCGGGATTTGCCAGCGGGAAGAAAGGATGGTACTTGTCTTCATAACGATAGAGAAGGGCCTGGATCATCTCCATACTAAGCTGGCCCTTGTTGAGAGGCGGATAATCGATGACATTGTTGGTCGGCGTCGGCTGATTCGTCCGTCGATGGCCGTCGATAGGAGCCGTGTTGGCACGATGCGGCTCTCTGCCATAGACGGAGCTGTGCATTGGAGGCAATTGGTTGTTGTTTCCAGAGTCGCGCTCAGCGACATGGGCCAGAAATTCGAGAGCGTCAGCTGGGTTCTGCAGGTCCGTGGAAGCGACGGTATCGTCGACGGTCATCTTGGCGGTGGGCGTAGCGGCTCCATCATGCGACAAGGGAGGTAGCGTGCGTGACTCCGGATTTAGGGTGCTCCAGCTGGGCAGGCGATGCTGCCGACGGTCGAGGTCAAGGTGCTGATCGCTTCGCGGCGGCGGAGGCAGCGGCACCGGTCTGATGACACTGTCGATGCTCGGGACCTGGGTGAGGGTGGACGAGTTGGCGGAATCAGAAGTGGTTCGTTTGACTCTGCGGCCGCCTCTGCGTGAGCCACCGAGAATGCACTCGTGCTGTTCGCGTATGCATCTTTCGCATGGCGGGCGACCGGGCTCACCACTGGAGTATCTGGAGAGCTGGCGTCAGTGGAGATGTCCGTGATGCATGTGAAAGTGTGGACTGCAGCAGAATGCCGCCAGATAGCGATATCCATGAAGTCCATGCCGGTCGGCCGAGCGATAGGGCGGAGGCGTCGGCATTGCGGTGCGTGACGGAGCAGACGGCGGATATTGAAGCATCAATTGCATTCACTTACAGATCGCAGCGTGACTTCCTCTGGCGGCAGTGCAGACACGCACGATAGGTGCGTTTCTCTCGCTCGGACTTGGGGCCTTCCTTCTTGACGACGCCCGACTTGGAGGCGTGCGCGGGCGGGCTCTCCGACGAGGACGAGTGCTGGTCGTCGGGCGGATGAGAGTGGGAGTGGGCATGGGCATGAGCTTGGCTGTGATGATTGTGTAGATCGTCCATGCGGCGATTCGGATCCATGATCTGCTGTCGCACCTTGGAGGCGCTGTGCGGTGCGGTGCGGTGCGAGGTGGAAGTGGACAGAGGGAGCCGTTTGACGGCGATTGAAAGAGGAAGAGAATCGTGCGGCGGGAAACGACGACAAGAGCAGCTCTGCTCTGCTGATGAGAGACTTCCTTACTTCTCCGCACCAAGCACTCTCAAGCTAGTTCGGGTCTTGTTCTAGTCCTCAGGCAGTCTCCGGTCGAGTCTTGCTCTTCCCCCACGGGACACGCGCTGCCCGCAACGCAAATCCTGGGCCTGCCACCAAACTCAATCCTCTGCCCACCCGAAATTAGTGCGCGATTTCCCGCAGAGCTGCCCGTCGCCAGCTGTTCTTGCCATCACCAACATCATCACTCGCAAGAATAGCAGCAGGTGTCATGGAAAGAGCGTCGTATCCTGCAGCGTCTCCGCATTTCTCTTCCCGCATCGACAGGGAGAAGGAACATAGAGGGTCTGGGGAAAGTGGGGCCATATCACGGCAATCTCTTACCCTCGGCAAACGAAGGCGATTGAATCTGTTACACTGCATCCGACGTTTCTGTTCTATACCGCAATCTTCATGTTCGACAGCAACGATCCTTGAATGCTCTCGCTCACCTTGACCACCCAGAACTTGGTCTCGTTCAGCAGGAATAGCTCTCCCTTTCTGCCAAAGCAAAAGTTCGCCACTCCCCCGGCGACTCTGATCTTGCCCAGCAACTTTCCTCCCGGCGTCCAGACGTGCACTCCATCGCCGCATCCGCTGTATACGTTGCCCTGCAGATCGCATTTGATGCCGTCTGGAATGCCTGCATTTCATTAGCCGACTACCACAACATCCGGGTTCTCTCTCTACACTAACCTTCATCCGCCATGGCGAAAACGCGTCGATTGGCCAGGAAAGAAGCTCCATGCCGCTCAATCACATCGAACGCATATCTTCAAGACACATCCATCAGCAACCATCACCACCTCGCCACGTTGAAAAGGCTCACATTGTCGACACCCTCATCAAATCCGTCGTCCCATCCCCATGTATCCAATCCGTATCCGTCACATACATCGTCCTCTCATCCGGCGAGAAGCACAGCCCATTCGGCCTCCCGAACCCATCTGCCACCACCCGGCAGTCCCCCGTTTCCGGCTCGAATCTGTACACCTGGCACGGCAGCTGAGGCAAAGGCCGAAAGCCCTGCTCGTATCCGTAGATCGGGTCCGTGAACCAGATGCTGCCATCCGTATGCAGCACCACATCATTGACGCTCGTAAATCGACGCCAGTGGTACGACGAAATGAGCGTCTTCGTCTTGTATGGCGGGGAAGCCTCCATCCAGACCAAGCCACCGGCATTGAACATGTTGCCTTGGTCGCAGAAGAGAATGCCGTTTTGGTAGTTGATGCCGCCGTTGCCCATTGCCACGTCGGTTTGGAGCTCTTCGTAATTCCATTTGCCGTTTGATCTGCTGAGCTTGCCGATTTTTATCGTCTTTCCTTGGGGAGTCTCGAGGCCGTTGCTGGTGATGTAGACGGCATCTTGGTCAGGGAGGAAGACTCCGGCTTCGTGTGCAAAGGGCCAGTCTTTCTCCAGAGCCAGCTCTATGCTCGGCTCATCACCCAGAATCTCCAGAAAGGCATCGTCGTACACCGCAAAATGCGGCTCCGCTACTTCTCTGCGAGAAAGTGCTCCTTCCAACTGACAACGCTCCTCGCGCGAAATACGCTGATAGCCGTCAGCTTCCTCTCAATCCTCGTTTCCGCAGCTCACTCACCACACACGCCTTCGGCAACGCCATCTTCCACTCTATGGCTTGCTCACAGACGCAATTTTTCAATCTTTTATCCAACACGAGCTGCCGTGTGAAGTCAGTCGGTACGTAGGCTATTGCTCCTCCTCTTCAATCCCGAGCCCCGTCAGATGCCGGGTCCCACACGTTGTTGCCGGGAACTTGCATGCAGAAAGCTTGACTCCACGAAACCGGCCACATGGCCCATGGGCAGCTAAGACTAACCCTCCTTGCCTGGTCGTGCGTACGAGTCTTGTTAGTTCGCCGACGTATAAGAGGATGGCGATGGAACGTCGTGTTTTGGATTTCGCTGTAGTCACCTTTTTGGTTTTGGGGGTTTTTGGATGCTGCTGTGGGCTGAGCTCCCGTAGGTGCGCGAAGTTACCACAAGACCAGTCTAGACCTCTGCTGCCCGGTTGGCTGATGTGGGTGGACGGGCTATTCTAGGGTATGCAGCGCTGACTTCACCTCTTTGACTGCGTGGCTAATACGAGATGTTCAGATTCTCTTCAAATTTCAGTTGATAACGATCTATCTCTCCTTGTCTTTGTGAGAGTCTGGACGAGTGGTTTTGAAGATGGCCCGAGGGGTTCAGCTCGAGGGCAATGCCCTGCTCTACACCGTCTCCCTGCTCACCTGTATGGGCTTCCTGCTCATCGGCTACGATAATGGCCTAATGGGCGGACTGGTCAATACGCCGCATTTCGACTCTACGTTTAACATCGATACGGATTCGAAAGCTGGGACGGATATGATTTCCTTGATCGTCGCGATCGTAAGTCCACCATACCATCCTCCTCAACACCAAACATCAAGAGCTCTGCGTCCTAACCTCTCCCTCTTGGGACATCTCAGTACGAAATCGGCTGCTTTCTCGGCGCAGTAACCACCTCCTTCATCGGCGAATCCCTCGGCCGTCGCCGCTCCGTCTCCATCGGCGTCCTCATCATGATCATCGGCGCCCTCCTGCAAGCAACCGCCTACTCCCGCGCCCACATGATCGTCGCCCGCATCGTTTCGGGTGTAGGCATGGGCTTCATCAACTCCACCGTCCCCGTCATGATGGCCGAGTTCGCCCCCAAAGCCACGCGAGGCATCTACGTCTGCGCCCAGCTCTCCACGTTGAACTTCGGTATTATGCTGGTTTACTGGATTGACTACGCTTTCGCTCAGGTCCCTGGTGCGAGGGACTATGCGTGGCGGGTTCCGGTTATTTTGCAGTGTGTTTTTCTGCTGCCGATGCTTTTCATCGTTGCTATCATTCCAGATACGCCGCGCTGGCTCGTCTCGCACCACCGGGCTGAGGAAGCTCTTGATGTTCTGCAGCGGCTGAATCGCAAGAAAATGCCTCTCGAAGCGATCGATCGTATGCATGCGGATATCGTCAACACCGTCGCGTACGAGGCATCCGTTGGCTCTGGCACTTGGAGCGATCTCCTCAAATCCGACTCTATCCAATCTCGCCGCCGCTTCCTCATCGCTTGCTCTGTGCAGGCGTTCCAGCAGCTTGGAGGGATTAATGCGCTGATCTACTACTCGAACACCTTGTTCTCAAAGTCGCTGGGTTTCAGCACGAATATGTCTGCTCTCATGAGTGGATTCTTGAACACCTGGTTCTTCGTCGCGAGCTTCATTCCCTGGGTGCTTATCGATCGAGTTGGCAGGAGGCCGTTGTTCCTCTCCATGATCTCCTTGATGGCGGCTGTCATGGTTGTTCAAACGGGCTTGATCTGGAACGTGGAAAACAAGACCAGTATTGCGGAGGCTTGTGGTGCTGGCGCCGCGGCCATGCTCTTCATTTTCCAAGGCGCTTTCACCATTGGTTTCCAGGCCACGGTGTGGGTTTACCCTTCGGAAATTCTGCCTTTGAAATTGAGGCAAAGGGGTTCGAGTATTTCGACCGCTTGCAATTGGATCTTTGTAAGTACTATCCACAAGCTTTTCTTTTGTCTATGCTCTAGTGCGACTCTCTGTGCTGACTATTATTACAGAACTTCATGATCGTGTACATCACCCCTCCGGCGATCCGCAACATCGGGTACAGGACGTACATTATTTTCGCTGTAAGTTTTCTTCTGTTCTTCTCTCCTCTCACAAGCATACTCTGACGGCGCTCGCAGGTTCTCAATGCAACCTGGGTTCCGATCATTTATCTGTTCTACCCCGAGACCAAGGGCCTCGCGCTCGAGGATGTCGATCGTCTCTTCGCCAAGACAGAAGAGGCGCATCGCCAAATGAGCGTTATCATCGACCAAGGCAAGCCGCATGAGGAGGTCGAGAGAATCCAGGATATCATGGTCGTCGGTGGGAAGAATGTATAGGCTGCAGCTTTCAAATGCTGATCGCCCGGCATCGAAGACGTTCTTGCTGCATTTCCGCATTCCTGATGACAGTATGCTTCTTTCCGGTGACAATTGGCCGATCAGAGGATCACCTGCAGTCCAGGAGTGGACTTCCGATGGAGCTTAAAAAATCCGGTTCACTTCCTCACAACCTTCAATCGCAAAGCCCCATATCCCTTATCAACTCGCCAACGACCACATCAATCGCCCCAGCATGCTGATCTTCCACCCCAAAGCTGATCATCACCTCATCATCCAAGTACCCATGATACCTCATCCCCTGCTTCTTCCAATTCATGCTCACAGTAAATAGCATCTCACTCTGATCGATCGGCTTCCACTCATTTCCGGGCCTTCGCCAGTCCTCATCCGCCCTTCCGCGTCCATGGTACCAGATCGGCTTTTGCGAAACCGCGTACACTGAGAACGGAGCACGCTCGTGAAAGAGCATCATGTACGGTTCGTACACGCCGTGGTAGTAGAAGGTCTTCTTCTGGAAGAGGACGAGGTTGTAGGTATTCTCTGGCGTGGAATGGCAGTCGGTGTCAGCGCGGTTGCAGAGCGTCAGACTGAGCGAGTTGGTCGCTTGATGCAGCCATTCGAGCCCCGTGTCTTTCAGCGTGGGCATGAGTTTCTGGAGACATTTTTCGTCTTGGGCGAGAGGTGCCAGATCTTTGCCTACGGTCCCGTCAATGGAGTTAACTTTTGCGAAACTGCGGTGGTCGCGTTTCAGGTCGTAGTGCAGGTACATGTCTCCCTTGTCGCTCCAGAAGGCGAACCAATTCTTCTCCACGAACCCTGGCTTCGGGCGCTGCAGGTCCGTCGGCCAGTAGAAATCCGTTTGGTTAGGGAAAACGACAAGGTCTTCAACGTCCCAGTCCGCCAGCCTTCGCAGATCTTGAATCCATTGCCCAAGACAGCTCTTCTGGGACTGCGATCCGTACATGATGTAGGGCCGCTCCGGGCCCCAAAATAATCGCGCGTCGTGTGGCCCCCTGACGTGGTTCATATATGAGAGCATATCGTGTTCTTCGATGCACAGCGGACTGAAGCCTGTTGATGCGATCGGTAGAATCAATGGGGAGCGCACACATCGCATGACATTGTCCTTTTTGAAGAACACAGCTTCACAGTATAGTTCTGAATTCCACACGTCGCTGTCATCTTCTCTCTTGTCCCTCTGCGCAATGACTATCCAAGTCTCGTTCTTGACAGGATGTGGCAGAATGCTCGGGTTGAATCCCACTTGGCCGAGGAAATCGATCATGAAGAACGACCCATCGGATGTCATGTTGGAGAAGACCTCCAAATGTTCTTCCTTCTCGTTCGCCTGAGAGGCCTCATGCTCTTCTGGCGTAAGAAGCTTTGAGATCTCTCCGCTCTTGCCTTCATCTTGTCCGCCAGCATTCTCTCCTGGTCGTTCATTCGCATCGCCAGCTTCGCTACCAGAGAGAAGGTCGAATGTGGGGTACGGTATGCGGAATGGTTTCGTTCGCGACAAGTTCGATAGTCCGAGGAGGGAGAAGAGGACGACGACGATTGCGGCCGCGATGAAGATGTTTCGGAGGCGGCTACTGTTCGCCGCGACGGTGCGGGTCATGATCGAGTCGCGTATCGGGTCGGTCGGTGCTGCCTCAACTTCGGCATGTCCTGCATTGCGTGGTGGATGAACTCCGTGAAATCAATTCGAACAGGGCATGTTGTTGTGATGTATCCACTGCGGAAGTCTGGAACCAGATAACGCTACTGCAAGTTGAGGGGGTGCTGAGCTCTCAAAAACGTTAAGCCGTGATATCGCTGGAACAGCTTACCCAGCTTCTAACCTCTGCCGACCTCACCTCACCTTTACAAACATTAACAGCTTCTTGAAAGCCTCTGTAGACAAGCATCTGCCACATCCAGTTTAACTGGAAAAACGCGCAGACTAAGCGGAAACAGCGAACCAGTCAGAACAACAAAGAACTTTAATCTAATCTTTCTACTTCTTTCCTGTACAGTCCCCTCATTCAAAACTGGCTCCTCCCTCGCCCAGATCCACTCTCCCTACACTCCACACCTCCCTCTCATCTTCCATCTCGTCACTACTCAAGCCCAATCCACCAGAGCCTCCTTCGGCTTCCTTCCTCTCTCTCGCCTGTCCACTCAGCCTCAAAGCGATACGCTTGAAGTACTCAGACATGCTTCTCTTCTCCCCCGGTCCCAGATCCTTGCCCGGTCCTTGAGTCATGTACTTCTCGAATACCTCGCCTTCAACCTCCACAACTTGGAAAATGCTCAAAAACGCCGCTTCTGCCGATAGTTTGACTGGGATGACGGGGTCACGAACAAGCTTGAAGACGGAGGGAACAAGCAGGCCGAGGTGGGGGCGGACGAGCTCGTTGTTAGAGCGGGATACTGTGCGCAGAACAACGAGCGTGAGGCGTCGGGTGTCGACTGGTTTGCTTGGATCAAGAGCAGACTTGAGAGCCTCGAGGAGAGGCTTCGTGCCTTCGAAGCTTTTGTTCCCGGTCTCGGTGAGCAGATATTTGCCCGTGGCGAGGACAGCGTTGGCCGCGATGAAAGGCTGGCTGTGACCAACGCCGAGGGCGAGGATGTTGCGTGTAATCTCGTCAAGAGCATCCGTGAGCGACTTCGGCGCTTCAATCAAAACGGCGTTCAGGGCAAGAATGGACGAGTGCGAGAAGTCCTTTGTCAGCACACGGCCCTTGAGCAGCGGAGTTGCTGTCTCAGTAGGCAGGACCTTGATCAGTGCTCCCAGTAGCTTGGCGTAGGTAATGTTCAGCGAGTCGTCCGCATCGCCTGAGTCAGAGTCGATGAGCCCAAGGATCGAATTTCTCGAAACGTCGTTCACGTTCGACCCGGCCTTGCTGACGACCTCGTACAATGCCTTCAACATGGCATTCTTGACACCCGCATCAGACGTCTTGGATCCGGTCACGAGCTCCGCAATGAGCGGGTCAATACGAGGCGTCATGGTGATGAGAGTTCCCAGCGCCTTCGCTGCTCGAGAACGCAGCACCTCACTGGAAGGATCAGCCAACGACTTGGCAAATGTTCTCTGCAGCTGCGGCAAGAAAGGCTTGAGGAAGGTAGGAATCTTCTCAAGCAAGTTGTTGAGCGTGAGAAGAATGGCAGCCTTCAACTCAGTCGAACGCTCAGATACAACACGAATGAGCGGACCAGTGATTTGTGTGACGAAAGGCCGCAAGCTTTCTGGACTGGTACGGTCGATGAGGTCCGACAAAGCAAGAGCAGCTTGTGTTCGCTGGTCGGCGGAGCCGTTCATGAGACCCTGCAAGAAAATTGGCAGGATTGCGTTGATACCCTTAGGTAGCGAGAAGCCAGGCAGGGCGTGCCCAGCGACACCAACTTGGTTGAGCGTTGTGCGGGTCGACACAACAAGTGATTCCATCTCCTCCTTCCTGAGCGTTTGCATCAGAGCATTGAGAGCTGTCCATGCAGCCTTGACGACTTCTTTATCGCTGTCATCGAATGCGATGAGCAGAGCGCGAATTAGGTCTGGGTAGTAACGGGAGAAGTCGGTGTCTGTACGCTCGAAGAACTTGGCCAAGTGAAGATCCGCTTCAGCACGTCTGCGGTGATCGTCATGTTTGGCCAACGCAAGCATTGCGCTCATCATGGTGTTGAGACCATCGTACTCGTCAACAGAAAGTAAGATAGTGTCAAATGATGTCCCAAGATCCGATGCGAGCGCCTCGTCTTTGGTAGTGACAATGTTATCCATGAGCGCATTCAAGATGTTTGGCAGTCGTCTTGTCATTGATGAGCTGGCCACTTCCGCAAGCGAGGCAAGAGCCTTGGCGTTGAATGCAGAGATGGGCGTGGTGATGAGCGTGGGAAGTAGATTCGGCAAGATGATGTTTGATCTCGTGGCATCCGTGAGGAGAGTGAGCAGAGCAGACAGAGCATTGTCCTTGTCTTCTTCTGACCGCAGAAGATTGAGGAGATGCGGCAGCACCTGATCAACGGCACGCTTGCCGAGTACCTTCTGCAGGGAGTCGAAAGCCTCAGCAGCAGCTTCTCTGACGTCCTCGTTTGGATCAACGAGTGCTGTCCGCACAACAGAGATGAGTGTCTTCTCGTAATCCTCGAGCGAGTCTGGCGTGGCAGACGAGATCAGCTCACGCAGAGCAATGCAGATACCTTGTCTGGAGTCTGTGTCTGTCGAGGTCTGCAGGCCTTCCTCCAGAGTAGGCAGAAGCGTTGCCAGTACACCTTCACCAGCTTTCCTGATAAGTTCGCCGAGAGCATTTCCAGCAATGACTTTCTGCTCCATGTTCGAGCTCGCCAAGCGGCGAATGAGGAGCTGCGTGAGAGTAGGAGTGAGCTCACGCAGTGTCCGGGGTGAAGATACAAGAGCCTTCCAGACGTTCATGGCCGAAGTTCGCACCAGACCAGATGTGTCGCAGCGGCAAATGTACAGCGCAGAGAGCACACGGTTGCGCTTCTCTTCTCCGAGAACCTCAAGCAAAGACGCACCAGCTTCGTTTGCGCCTTCTTCGATATCTTCTGCCTCAGCCTTGCCGCTGATTCCAGTAAGGTTGAAAAGAAGATCTCCAACAAGCTCGACCGAGCTGAGACGGATGCGGTAGCTGTCATCAGCAAGACCACGCTCAAGCTCTGGTAGCAGTAGTTCGACGGAACGAGAGGCGAAATTCTTGACTAGCAGGCGACCTGCCCGTAGGGCAGTCTCGCGGATTGACTCAATGTCGTCCGCGAGTCCAGCCAAGATAGGCGGGATGATTCGGGACAGATAGTTGGCAAAGCTGTTTCCGAAGCATGCTGGCAAGAAAATGAAGAGCGACATAAAACCTTCCCGCACGGTCGATTTGGAGCTCGAGACGTTTTGCAAGATCGTGGGGAGAGTCTCCTCCAAGCGACCAGTACCAAGGCCAGCCAAGACCTCTGACAGCGCTTGAGCAGATCCGAGACGGTCGCCAGCGCCCGTGTCTGACTTGAGAGTAGACATGAGACTGGGAATGAGGTCTGGTAAAGCATCTTCACCCAATTTCTCGATCGTTGAGCCCAGAGCCTTGGAAGCAGTCGCTCGTGTGGTAGGAACCGGGTCGACAATGGCGACCCGCAGACCAGCAACAAGGATCGGGAGATGCGAGGTGAGGTCTCGCTTCTCAGTAAGGTGCGCAAGACTGCCGATGATTTGCGCAGCCTTGCGCTTAGTGGCTGATCTGTCACCAAGTCCACGCTCGAGAATCCGCACAACCAGCGCCAGCGACGGAGCATCCAAGTAATGAATGAAGCTAACCTTGATCAGTGCGTCCAAAGCATCGTCAGTGTACTTCGTCGGATCACTCAGAGCCTTCAGCAGGATATTGACTTGGCTCTTGACTTCTGGGTTGCTGATGACTTCACCGAAACGTTGCAAGCTGCGGTTCGCTGAAGCCCTCACCTCCTTGTGACTGTCGTTCAGCACATCTGTGAGCGGAGGAATGATCTCTGGTAAGCTGACCGCCAATTGTTGTGGGTCAAGGTACGCCATAGCACCAAGAGAGTCGCAGGCACCCTTCTTGCTTCGCCAAGCCTGATCGTCCAAGCCTTCCAGCAGCTGAGGAAGCACCTGCTTAACACCGTAGGAGCTGAGTGAAGCGAAGCAAGTTTTCGCAGCATCTAAGCAAGCTTCTCGGACGTCTGCGCTGCTGTCGCTGAAGCCAGACAAGAGCTGCGGCACGATCTGGATGACATACGGCTCGAAGGTACGTCCCAGTAGCAGAGACAGAAGCTCGTAGGCAAGGAAAGCACCTTGGCGCTCATTGGGGTCTTTCTTGTTTTCGGCTGCGCTTCTCAATGTCGAGAGAAGTCTGGTCTCTTTCATGATCGCAATGCCGCGGCCCTTGACAATGCCAGCCAAGCCATACGCAGCTCCTCTTCTGGCGGCGTATTTCTTGGCGTGTAGGGTCTCTTCAACGGTCTGTTGAAGGTACTGCGTTGCTTGTCCGCTCGAAGCTCGAACCAGCGGGGGCAAACACTGTGCAACTGCATACTGCACCGACTCTGAAGGCGTACTGAGAGTGGACAGCAGCTTGTTGACGACCTTAGGAATGCGGTCATCTCCTTGTGGCAAGTGTCTTGCAAGGGCACCGTACAAGATGACAACCGCTTCGTTGACCAGGTCTTGGGATTGATTGCTGCTTGATCGGGACAAAGTTTCTTCGCACATCTTCATCAGAACTTCCACCTGGTCTTTGCCGCGATCCGATACTATCGCTGTCGCAGCATCGACCATGCCGTCTCGAACAGAAGTGCTCTTGTCGCTTAATGGGCCTTTCTCGATCATGAAGTCGAGGAACGGCGAGAGCTGCTCAGTTGGGAATATTGGGGCCAATTCTCTGAATGCAAGCGCATAACCATGACGGGCTTCCCAAGGGTCGGACATGTCTTTCTTAAGCGGCATGCCGTATCTGTCAAGCTCGGGCTTCTTTGGCTTCGCGGCCTCAACATAAGCATCCTGAATCTTGCTCACAACGTCTGTAAACGTTGAAGGATGCTCTTTAGTAGCTGCAGCGACACCGCGAGCTGCTGCGCGGCGGAGCTGCGAGTCTTTGGACTCAAGATAGGGCAGACATTGGATGGCAGCGCTTTGAACGACTTTCAGCTCGTTCTCTTCCCAGATCTCATGGGCAGTGACTGCATTCTCTGGATCGTCGTCGTGACAGGATAGCCAATTCTCTTCGTAGAACTCGCGGTCTGTCAGCTCCAGCTCGGCACTGATCGCTTGGAGAACCGCACTGCGCACAGAGCTGTCGGCTACAATAGAGCCTTTGACGATCGCATCCGTCTCCGACTCAGTGACGTTCGGCGCCATATATCTGCAAAGATCCGCAAAGCAATCCTTGAGTGGTTTGAAATGCTGAGTGTACTTGAGCATCGCCGCAATCAAGGTATCGGAAAGCTTTTGCCTTGGAAGTCGTGTGTCTTCGCAAGCTCCAGTATGAAAAGATAGGAACTCAATGGCAAGAATGATCTGTTCGTCGGCGTCCTCACTGTTAGCACGCTCGATGCCTCCTTTCTCCAGAACCAAGAATACAAGTTCCAGGATGTAGCTAAGGGATACAGTGTCGAAGGGGCGTTGCTCGCCCAGGAACCTCAGTCGATACAGCAAGCGGGTGACGAGATCACCAAGAGGCTCTGCGAGTAGGTTTTCAGGCAGCATGGTGATACTAGCAGCTCTCAATGTTGCAACACCAACGAAAGGTCGCAAAGGACCCAACCGCGATGATGTCTTTTCGGCACATTGAAGATAACCCAATGACGCTGCATCTCCAAGCACCAACGCTGCGCCAGCCTGAATGACCTCAAAGAGGAGCTTCACAGAAGGTCCAAACCATTCCTCAGCTTCGGTAGGCGGTCCTACAGCGAGAGCAGTGATGATGCCGATTCCTCGGCGCAGCCTGGCATTCACTTCTGCGACATGTCTGCGTACCTCGGTCTCTTTCTTCAGCTGGGCGTTCACTTTGGCTTGCTCTTCCGCCGTGAGCTTCTTGCTCTGACCTTTCTTTTGGGCAAGTTGCGCCCGAAGGTCCTCTTCCCATTTGAGAGTGTCATAGTCTTTGTCACCTTTGCTAATTTGACGAGCAGGAGCCTGCTTTGAAAGAACATCAACAAAAGCTGTGCCTTCGGGCGTTCGGTAGATGGCGGCTTCTGTAGGACCGATATCGTCGAGCTGCTGAGGGTTGAGGTCAAGGGATATTTGAGCAACGACGAGCGGCGTCATCACCTGAGGAGCCACGAACGCCAGGTCAGCGGCGGCGCTGCATGCTGCGGACTGGAACACAGGTAGAGGCTTCCAGATGGGATTCTCGGTCACCTCCAGAATTCGAACAAGACAGTCCTTTGCATGCTTTTCAACCAAACCACCAGGATCCGTACCGGTACGCAGACAAAGCTCAATCCAAGGCGCTTTTGGTATGAGCTGCGGTCGACAGAGAACGACAAGTGCCCTCAACTGCGTCTCCAGGCTGTCTTTGTCCAGCGTGAAACCCATCTTAGCAGCAGTCTCGTTGTCGAGACATATAGAGCGCACGACTTTGAAAAGCTCAGCATGGCCCGTCCTCGATGCGATGGCAGCGCTGTCCTTGTTTTCAAGTTCCAGGTCTTCGCACCATTGCCAGAGCCCATTGGCAACCATCTGAGCAGTCAGTGTTTGGCTAGCCACGTACAAAGTCTGTAGTGCTTGTGTTGCCTCTTGCCGAATTCGAGGAGCCACGTTCGTCGACGCAATCAGATATATGATAGCTTGTGCCCAGCTTATTGACAAAGGCTCCCTGCCATCCTTGCTGTTCAGCTTGGGGCATGCAGATACACAAGCACGCAACAGCCACCTGAGGTCATCTTCAGCAGTAAGTTTTGTGTACACTCGTGGATTGAGTAGGAATGATGGCTTCGGTTCAAGCGTCAAAGCTTTCTCAGCAACGCCTGCCTTCTTGATGACAGATGCATTCTTCGAGGATGACATGCCTGGAGCCTTGGCCAGGCAGAGCGCGGTCGCGGCGAAAGCTATGGAAACTTGACCGTTCTGCACAGCGGGTAGAGGATTCGTGTTGATCTCGCCGAAGATGTCGAGGAGCCGGCCAACGCAAGCATCAAAGAGAGCTGATGCGCTTTCGCCGCTGAGTGTATCCACATCAAGAGACCAAATACATTCCGCCAGTTTCAATGCCCATATACGACGCATTGGAAGGCGTTTCTCTGCCAGGCCTTTGTTGAATGCATCGACTGTTGCATTATCCAGTTTGACGCCGTTCTTCAACGCGAAAAGGACGTAAGAAGCAATGCAGCCGATTTCAGCTACCGCAGCAGGTTCATTGGCTTCCTTCGCCGCTACTGCGACCAACCCTTGAGGCACTTTTGATGCAAGCACTGCGCTCGGCGTCAACGCAGATAGCATATCGGCGTGTATCACACGCTGCTCCGCAGACGTGACTTTGTTGCTCTTCAAGGGAGTCAGAATTTCGTCTGCCGCCTTTTCCACCATCTTGTCATCACGAGATCGCCCTGCCAGGGCCCTGAATGTTCGCAGAGCCCCCTCTCTGATCACCGCGTTTGTCGACTTGACATTGGAGAGAAGGGGTTTGAGTAGATTTGACGTCAATATGTCTGACAAGTCCAGGTCCGCGGGAAGAGCAATCACCATTGGCGCAACAAGGTCATTCAGAACGACTTCCGGCGCTCTCAATAGCGACTTCTCAACAGCAGGTATTAGGTCCTTTTTAAGATCGTCGATCGTGACATACGAGGCAAAGAAGTCGTGGAGTGCAGTTGCAACGTGTGGTGGTTGTTGCAGTTTGGAGCCCAGCATCTCGCGAATGTAGAATGCGAAATAGTCCGACTTCTTCGATTCGACGACAGTCTCCTGGCCAGGCACTCTTCGGCACACGCCCGCGACTATTCCAAGCAAGACAGCGTTTTTGGGTGCGGGCGCAGCTGCTTTTGCGGTCAAGACAGAAATACATTCCGCAATGGCTCCCGGCCCAAATGAGGCCTTCAAGACAGTGCGGATTGCTCGTCTGCTCACCCTGAATGCAGTCGTAACAGTGCTGTCCTTTGGCCGTGATCCTAAAAGTATGTTCAAGGCGTCCGTCAAGGCGGAGACTGCGTCCTTGCCGTACGCATCCCAAGCAGCCTTGTCTTTTGCCGATTGCTGTATCACCACTGAAGACCATCTTACCAGCACAAAGGCATTCGCTGGAGCAATGGCCGACTTCTTCGCCTCATTTTGCAATCCCTTGACGAATCCAGCAAGCAGATCGGGCGACTCGGACGACGCTGCAATGGCAGCAATACATGTTTCGACGGCCTGGCGGGAGCGGGTATCGACGTAGAGAGGAAGGGTATCGAAGAGAGCGTTCAACAGTGCAGGTAGCTGTGAAGAGGGAATCTCTGTAGGGAAGTCAGAAACGCATAAGAGAGGTGCCATGTGCAGAACAGGGCAGACGGAGAGCCGTACAACACCTACCTCGACTCACGAGCTGA
The DNA here is from genome assembly GCA_022814565.1 of Phaeophleospora eucalypticola. Taxonomy (NCBI): domain Eukaryota; kingdom Fungi; phylum Ascomycota; class Dothideomycetes; order Mycosphaerellales; family Mycosphaerellaceae; genus Phaeophleospora; species Phaeophleospora eucalypticola. The sequence continues at coordinate 816,992 of JAKLNG010000015.1, forward strand.
TCGTGGATGCTGTGAAGCTGAGCAGTGCGCCGCTTGGTGGAATTGGACAGCAGCGTCTGCCGCACTTCCCATATGTCCAGTCCGCCATCACCATTCACCGCCTGATCGTCCGCCATCTTGCGCGCATGTGAAAGCTTCTCCTCTTCCAATGTGTGTCCCCGCGTGCACGCGATCAAATCTTTCTGCTTTTCTCGCCAACTCCGGCCTCCATTCGCTCCAGTTCACCGGGGGGAGGAAACTCGTAGATCTAGGCAATTCAGAGGCGAATAGTTCCAGCGAGATTCTCCAGCGAGTGTGTGAATGCGGTGTCTGCTTTGGGATGGTGGAGTGTCGGCGGCGGAAATTCAGCGAGCTGCAGTCGAACTCTTGGCGGCGTTTCTTCGGCAGCTGGTGAGACGTCACTGCACTTCTGCTCATCCCACCCGCTGTGCTTCTTCAATCCGCCAAATTGATTCACAATCCTGATAATACAACCTACCTCCTTCTTCCAAGCCATATCACATCACAAATGGCTGGAGGAAACAAGAAAAAGAAGACGAAGCCCGCTGCCAATCCTGCACGAGGTTTCGCCACGCAGTCTGTTGCATCGAAGCCAAAGCCTGAAAATGTGTCGGAAGTAAACAGTAAGAATGCATCAGGCGTCGCCACTCCCGCCGACAAGACAGCCACCCCGGCATCGGCATCTTCAGAGGCACAACACGCGGAAAATGTGCCGGCTGCACCAGAGAAAGAGCTCCATGAACTCAGTCCCGAGGAACTCGAGGCCCAGCTGGAGGCCTCCGAGCTGCAGCAATTCGTGGAGCGGTTCGGTCCCAAGGCCAAGAAAGAGGCAAACCGTCAGGTGGCTCGATTGCAGACAGACAAACGTCTGCTCCGAGGCCAGTCTGACTTCCTCTCGGTGAAGGACTGGTTACCAGACGAGATCATGCTGCAGATTCTTGACCTCACGCATGCAGACCGCCGCCAAGAGTCCAATCCTGTAAAAAGGAACAAACTTCCAGTGGGCGATGATTTGATTGCAAAGGTATGGCAGCTGCGCCAGTGTCTCCTTGATCTTGCCATTCCTTTGTCTCGAGTCGACGACGTTCTGGCTCACGTGGTGTCAAATCCACCGCCAGACTCTCCATCTCCTGTGTGGGGTCTTGATGAGTGCTTCGAATGGCTTGCGCTTAATTGCGAGGCCGGAGAGCTCGAAGATTACGACTTTGTCAAGCCTAAAGTTATAGCGGCAGCTGCAGAAGATGAAGAGGATGAAAAGGAAGGAGCCAATGGCAGTACGGAGTCAACGCAAGCAAAGCCAGAGCCAAACACAAACGGTGCCAACGAACAGGAAGGCCCAGCCCAAGCCGAGGACATTGAGGTCAGCGATGTTGAGAGCGACCTGGAGCCTGACGAGCTAGTATCCGTGTACCTGAGAACAAAGGCTCGCCTGTTTGAACTCAATCCTGATTCCGACGGTCCGCAAAGAGGCAAAATGAAGTCGAAGGGCCTTAAGATGTCTTCACAGACATCGTCGAAGAGTGCTGGGGAGCGTAAGCTGGATCAGAAGCTGCAGAGAATCGAATCGGACGTGCTGTTTGACAAGCAAGCGGCCGAAGCCCAATGGGCTGGCCAGAAGATAGAGCTTGCGCGTGAAGCGGCAGAAAGGCGCAAGTTGCATCTTTCGAACGGCGCCGGAGCGGATGTGAAAGAAGCCTCTTCTCTACCTAAAGAACCGGACGGAGAGGTGAACGACGAGGCAGAGAAGCTGGGCCAGGAACTTCTTGCCGAAGCAGGCGAAGACGGAGATATGCTCAGTGGAATGTTTGACGCTCTACCCGGAGTCTCTACTGAGACAACTGCCAACGGCGAAGGCCCAGGAGAGAATGTCACTATCCGCGACTTTGGCAAATTGACTGGGATGAACCCCAAGCGCGTACTCGAAGAAGCCTGCAAGGCTCGAGACACACGAGTGAAGGTAGCGTACAAGATGGTGTCACCGACGACCTACTCAAGCCGCCACTCGGTCACAATTCAATGGAGCAAGGAGCAAGATCCTTTCGAGGCCTCGTACATGCCCAGCGTGAAGGTACATCAGAAGCCGACAAGTGTCACGGTAAACATGACACGTATTGCTGCGCCAGAGATTGCGCAGAGCGAAGCGTACGCCGCCACCGCAGCATTGTTCCTCATCTTCTCAGGGTCACCGAAGGAAGAGAAGGCTCATCTGCGACTGCCGCCATCATTCCGCAACCTCTGGGATGAGTTTGCATCCGCGAAAAGAGAGCACATACTTGCAGTTGATGGTGCGGCTGTCAAAGAGGTGCGAGAGCTTGTGGAAAAGAACCGCCCATCTGATGATGATAGCGATGACGAAGTCGTCTTCAATGCTAGCAGTCGTCGCCGGCTTGATGGCGCCAGCGGAGCCAACACCCCGATCACTCGAACAGGTACTCCACGACCGCCTGCACCGGAGGTGTCAGAGGAGCTGCAGCAGCTGTGGCAGCGTAAAGTTGCCAGCCCAGCATACCAGCGCATGCTGCTTGGTCGGATGAACTTGCCCATGTTCCAATTCAAAGCTTCTGCATTGGACACCATACAACGAAATCAGGTAACTATACTTTGTGGAGAGACAGGATGTGGTAAATCAACGCAATTGCCTGCTTTCATTCTCGAAAATGAATTGTCGCAAGGCCGCCAGTGCAAAATTTACTGTACCGAGCCTCGACGAATCTCTGCGATCTCCTTGGCAGCCAGAGTGAGCGAGGAGCTGGGAGAAAATAAGGGCGACGTTGGCACGGCTCGATCACTGATTGGATACGCAATTCGACTCGAGTCTCAAACCACAGCTCAAACACGTCTCGTCTATGCGACTGTTGGTATCGTTCTACGCATGCTGGAAAACTCTGATGGCTTGAGCGATATCACACACTTGGTCATTGATGAGGTGCATGAGAGAAGCATCGACACCGACTTCTTGCTCATAGTTCTACAAACACTCATGACGAAGCGACCCGATCTCAAGGTGGTCCTCATGAGCGCCACAGTAGATGCTCAGAGGTTCTCGCAGTACCTGGGCGGTGCGCCAATTACCAATGTGCCAGGAAGGACCTTTCCTGTCGAAGCAAAATTCTTGGAAGACGCCATCGAGCTTACTGGCCACACCAACGAGGACGCAGAGCAGAACGCTGTTGATGAAGACGATGCCGACGATGATGGTCAGGCGAAGGCCGCTGCCGATCAGCAACTGCAGGGCTACAGCAAAAAGACACAAAACACACTCGCCAACTATGATGAATATCGGATTGATTACAGCCTGATTGTCAAGTTGCTGGAGAAGATTGCCACGAATTCTCAATATCAGGACTACAGCAAAGCGATCTTAGTCTTTCTGCCAGGTATTGCAGAGATCCGACAGCTTAATGACATGATCGGCGGTCATCCTAAATTTCAAAAGGGATGGCAACTTCATCCACTACATTCGACTTTCTCAAGCGAGGACCAGCAAGCGGCTTTTGAAGTGCCCCCTCGGGGGATTCGCAAGATCGTCCTTGCTACCAACATCGCCGAGACAGGCATTACGATCCCAGACGTGACATGTGTCATCGACACTGGCAAACACAAAGAAATGAGATTCGACGAACGAAGGCAGATGTCCCGCCTCATCCAGAGCTTCATTGCCAGAGCGAATGCCAAGCAACGTCGTGGTCGTGCAGGTCGTGTGCAGCAGGGCATGTGTTTCCATTTGTTCACAAAGCAACGTCATGATCAGTTGATGGTCGAACAGCAAACGCCCGAGATGCTTCGTCTGTCGTTGCAAGACCTTGTCATGAGGGTCAAGATTTGCAAGCTAGGTGACATCGAAACCGCATTAGCCCAAGCGCTGGACCCTCCCTCCAGCAGGAACATCAGAAGGGCCATTGACGCTCTTGTGGAAGTCGGAGCTCTGACGGAACGTGAAGAGCTTACTCCTCTTGGGACACAGCTAGCGAAGCTGCCTCTTGATGCCCAGCTTGGAAAGCTGATCCTCCTGGGTAGCAACTTTGGATGCTTGGACTTGGCTCTGACTGTGGCTGCGACCCTTTCCTCCAAGACACCATTCCTCAATCCCATGCACGCCAAGAAGCAAGCCGACACTGTCCGTTTGGGATTTAAGAGGGGCGACTCGGACCTACTCACCGTCTTCAACGCCTACTGCGCTTGGCGAAAAGTTTGCACCACACCGGGCATGTCGGAGTATCAGTTCTGTAACAAGAACTTCCTCAGCCCCCAGAATCTGGGCAACATTGAAGACCTGAAAGCGCAGCTTTTGACAAGCTTGAGCGACGCAGGCTTTGTCACACTCGGATCGGAGGAGAAAGCAGCTCTTTCGAAGATGCGATACAATCATCGCCACCGCAACTTCGTCGCACTACCGTCACAGTACACTCGATCCGATGACAACGATTCTGTCTCTAATTCAGTCATTGCTTGGTCTTTCTATCCCAAGATCATCAAGCAGGATGGCAAAGGCTGGCGCAACATCGCCAACAACCAGTCGCTCGGCTTGCATCCCACGTCTGTCAACAAGACGTCTCTGAGCCCTGACGTGAAGTATCTGAGCTTCTACAGCATCATGCAGTCTTCAAGCCGCTTCACGAATGCTCAAGAGACCTCTCCCGTCGCTGAAGTTCCCCTGCTTCTCATGTCGGGCGAGGCTGTCTTTCAGATGTACGCCGGGGTCATTGTGCTTGACGGCAATCGACTGCGTCTTAAGGCGCGGGATTGGAGGACCATGATTGTCCTGAAGATGCTGCGGTCGAAGGTCCGGGAGGTCACGGCGAAGCTGATGAAGAGCCCTGGAAGGGACTTGGGAGATCGTCCAAGGAGGTGGATGGAGGTCCTGGAGAAAATTTTCGCCAGGCAAAAGGTCTTGCACCCTCCGCCGCAGATTAGATGATAGATGAATAGACGCTCTTGATTGGGCGGAAGTAGATGAAATTAATAAAAGAAATGTATACCAAGACTGCGCGCTTTTTGAACGTAATGATTCAGTATCGTCTGTTGGGTATCTCGTTTTGTCGCTACCAAAGTCACGGCCGCGCAGATCAAGCAAAGTGGATGCCCTCTTGATTGAAGGCGTATAGCAGCTTTAGAAAGTCACCCTCATCACACAGCCGAGCTCGCTTCTCTGCCAGATCAGTGTCCGACTCCAGCACCTTTTTGACCTTGCTCCGCACCAACTCTGCAACTTTGCCCTTCCGCTTGCGATTCGGGTTGTCCTGCAGCTTCTTCGCCTTCTTATCCGCCTCCTCTTTGAAGAAATCGGGCACATCGTCCTCGTCGTCCACATCCATGACCATCTCCTCGTCCTCTGCTCCACCGTCCATATCCGTATCCTCATCTCCTGCTCCGTCCGTTTCTGAAGGCCCGTCCTCGAGGTGGATATCGTTCTGCGCGCAGAATGTGCGGTAGTTGGATTCGAGCATCGCCATCACACTGTTTGTTCCCAGAAAACCGCTTCGCAGGACTCTGTTCTTCCGCACGAAGCATACTCGCAGCAGTCCATCCCATTCATCGTAGCTAATTTGCGGACGCGGGTTTTTGGGCGATATCCGCACCACGTTCGATTCGACTTGTGGCGGTGGGTTGAAGTTGTTCCGGCCCACTTTCATTACGTGGTCCACTTTGGACCACATTTGCGCATTCACCGACAGGCGGGAGTAGAGCTTGTCGCCGGGTTTCGCGAAGAGGCGCATGGCGAATTCGCGCTGGAACATGAGCACGCAGCTTCGTGGTGAGGGACTCGTGGCCAATAGCTTGAAGGTGAGCGGGGACGAAATCTGGTAGGGGGTGTTGGATATGCAGACGTCGAAGTAGGGGAGCTTCTCCATCTTGATCACGTCTCCCAGGACCAGCTCCAACTTCTTGCCCGCGGGCGTTCCTTGGAATCGCTTTGTCAGTTCTGCTGCCATGCGAGGATCTTGCTCCACCGCGATCACTCTCTTCGCCCTTTCCAAGATGCGAGTCGTGAGGTTTCCTGTTCCTGGTCCAACTTCGAGCACGATGTCCGACTGCTTCACATCCGCCTTATCCACAATTGCTTGCGCCACACCTGGATTCTTGAGGATATGCTGCCCAATGTCCGTGTTCATCTTGAAGATGTTGTGCGCAGCGGCGGATTTGGCGGCGGCCTTTTGCTTGCGTGCAGCGGCGCCGGTATATGGATCGGATTTGCTGATGCCGCCTCCTCCATGGCCCCCTTTTCTGGCTGACTTGGGCATCTTTTCGACTTCGGTGGTTCTATTCAGATGAAGGCTGGTTTCGGGTACCACAGCGTGGACACTGGCGTTCGAGCTCGAGACGCTTCAATTCGAGCTTCTTGCGTTCGACTTGGCGATCTCGCTCGGAGTTGACGAATGTGAAGGCAGGACCAGCGCCAATGTATGCGAGGAAGGCGACGGCAGTATAGCCTACGATCTTTCGTCGGCGGATTTGCAGCATTCAGAAGTGTGGGATAGTGGAGTAATGCGGTGGATGTGAGGTGGTAGTGCGGAAGAGGTCGAAAATTACAGCGGCTGAACTATGTTCCGATTGCAGCCTGAGGCAGAACATTAGGTCAGCTACCCTATCCATCTCTCCTCAATCCCTCCCCTCGGCAGATGCTCAGAACGTCTACACGACAATTTCATCATCCAACATTCAACATCAGTATTGACAGTGGAAGCTTTGAGGGGATGTAGTTGCTCTGCATCCGTGCACCTGCCCTCTGTCAACTCGCGCGAATGGCCCACTCAGGCCGTCGTCAAATGCTGCTGTACTCTCAAAGAACTGACGATCTTGTACGACATGGGTCTGTTTTTGATCACCCTGATACATCCATGGACAGAATCATCTGTTTGCCTTCAAGGAGCTGTGTACAAGGCGGTCGATATTACCCATCACGGTTTGTGCGAGGGCAAGCCAGAGTTGGGAGCGAGCGGCCACAACAGGACACAGAATTGGCCCAGCTCACGAACATCCACTAGGATCTCAGGTCTTCACCTGGATATTGTAGCGATCAAGGCTATCAATAACATGACGACCCATTGAAGTTGTGCCACAAGAATGGAGATAAGCCGACCGTTTGACAGTTGAATGTGAGTATTTCACGAGGCAACCGGCAGAATTTCTGTGGGCAGCCAATGTCATCGTATTCTTTTGAGCTTTTGCTAAGACATTCTTAGTTGCGTTCCAGATCTGAGATTTTTCATGACCCTTTTCTGGAATTGATCTTTCACCACCTGGTCTCGCTGCCTGTCTGCTTCTACTGTCTTGGAGCCTGGTGAGAACTCACTGGTCGTGCTAGGGAGGTATGTCTTTCTCGCCTCCTGCTGAAAAACAGCGCTCGGATACTCCTCTCGATTGGCGAAGCGGCCAAGGATCTCCTCCGCTCCGGGATTGGAGAAGAGTGCGGCAAGGTCGCATCAATACTTGGAGCAACTCGCGGTACGAGATGGTTTGCATGAAAATGCTCTTGACTGCCCCGTGTCCACCTTTTGTCTCGACAGAATCCAGCATTTGTTGGTCGATGTCTTAAGCCCCTGAGACGCTTGGTGGACACGAAAAAGTCTGATGTACGACGTGTGCGAAGCACTGCTGAGAGCCTGCTGAAATCCGGTGTTCAGGTCTATGGAACGATGGATTTTGCCTTCGCTCAAGGCCCAGATACAGACTTCTCCCGAGAAGGCTTCTCAGTCCTATTGAGGAGAAACAGCAGCGTGACCAAGACTTTGACAATACCAGCAAGAAGAATCGTGAAGGCGGTGCTGACATAGTGGTACGCGGGTGCTCCGATGAAGCTGCCAACGCACAACGTCACAAGGAAGGCGGTTCTTCGGTTCCTGCTTCTGTTTCCGGTGATGGATGCAAAGAAATTTGGATCCACGAACAGGTCGACATAGGCTGCTGTAGCTTGCGTTGTAGGTATTTCGGGCATCCCGAGTTGCCGGCTCATGGCCACTTGAGCACCTGATGCAAAAGCAAGGAGGCCGATGGAGCAAAGTATAGTGGCGGAATTTACGTCGCGAATCTCATTGTTTGGCGTTCGGTTGATCAGATTGATCAAGGCAGCGAGGAGAACCAGAATTGTCTGGAGGAGGTTCGTGGACAGAAGCCACCATCGTATTGACTTGCAGGCGAAGAAGTTTGAGACTTGCCCAGCTGTGAAGACACCGAGACAGAAGAAGCCCAAGCTTGTTCCGATATGCGCTGCTGGCACTGTGAAGTTGGTTTCCTGGCGGGTTCCGAAGAGCGAAAATGCTGTGACGGCGAAGAGTACGGTGTTGCCAGTCTGATTGCTGACGACTGTAGGAGAGGAGCTCAGCAGCCGCAGGATCGTATGCGTCCTTCCCATCGAGGTACTTACAGCAGTGAAATTTTGGGAACGAGAGCGAATCGATGATTCCGGTAGATAACGCAAGAGCAGTCAATTGAAATTCCAGCAGATGCTGTTTTGTGTCAATGGAGGCGCGGAGCCACGACTTCCACTTTCCGTGCTTCTCGTTGGTCATTGCCATAGCTCAGGGTGTCAACGGTGTCGCCTCGTGGAGTGAAGGAGGATCCGAGGATTCAAGAAGATGGATTCGTCCGAGACATAATGCATCTCTTCAAGCTGCTGATGTGCCGCGATCTGCGTGTTGATTTGTGTATTCGCTTTATTGCTCGATGATGCAAGCCGCATACTTTCGGCAGCGGCGTCGAGGCAAAAGCGTAATTATCTTCCAGCAAGTGACGTCTGCGGAACCGCTTGAGTGCAATAGACGAGTATGGTAATGAGCAGCAGACACTGTAACATCTTTGTTAAGGAGGTGTACAGAAACAAGTAAGGTTGGAAACGAGTATCCATTTATGATTCAATAGGTGTTGCAGAAGAATTCAGTTGGAATTCAACCAAAATTCTGCATAGTCTTGACAGGTTCGAGTAGACAGCTCCTCAAATCCCAATTGCTCTCGGTGGGCGTTATTGACCATTAAAGAGTCGAAAGAATCCATCCACGAAGACGAGAAGGCACAAAAGCCTCGTACGAGAAACGTGCCCAAGCTGATGTGATCCATGGTGATTTGCATGTCGAGGTATGTGTTGCTCGATATACGAAGCGTAACCCGCAAATTGACAGTTCAAGACTTCTAGCCGCAAAGGTCCGTCTTTTCATTTGCCAGAGATCAGTAAGGGGTCTACAGGTGGTGAAGACATCGTCGAAATGTCTACTTACACATTTCGGGCACTGGCTGCAGCAAAGCTATGCAAAGTCAGTAACGAAGCGGGCATGGGATGAGAAGTCCTTACATCTCCAAAGCCGCCACCGTCACAAAAGGTGGTGTAGCATGCTGCATAGCAAGCGATAGTCTTGCCAGTGCTGTCCACAAAAGTTCTGCCGTCGTCGGAGGGGGGCGTAGCGCGAAGGCTTAGCACGTTTGGTGACATGCCCTCTGCGGGTGGAAGAGCAGCCGCAGCAGCAGCGAGGAGCAGGGTGAGAAGTGCGAATTGCATGATTGCTGTTTATAGTTCGTAACAGATAGAACGATGTCGAAAGTGATGGTTATGGACGTTATGCCGAACGGGCGGACGATGCACTTACTTATATCCTTCGTTAAAGCCGGTGTTCTAAAACTGTAGGCTGGAGCGTGTTGTTCATGGCACCACTACTTCTATCACAGCGCTCACATACTGAAATTTGTATCCGCGGGCTCTCAAGCTCTACGAGACCCCTCCAATCGCTGCCGGGTAATCTTTGGTACAGGAATTTCGAACGCTTCCAAGGCCCTACGATGTGCTCGGCCAGCGAAACAGGTCGTTACAGGTATGATCAACGTTGAAAGCCGCGGAAACTATGGCGCATATGTTGCGAGCTGCTGAAGGCAACATACACCGCGGCTGCTTATGCTTTTAGTAAATCCTGGCAAAACGAGGGCCTCGAGACGATGCTGCCCTCGGAGCAGGGGGCGAGAGTCCAGACAATTGCTCGAAATTTTAGGTCTTCATTCGGTACCCGCACGGCGTTCTTACAAATCCAGGGGTCAGGCATACTATCTTTGTTGCCAATGCTGACTGTTGAACGCAGAGAGCCCATAGCTGCTGGAGGTATCACTCGATTGACGGACAAATCTCTAGTGTTACCGCGATATCGAGGTAGAACAACGGCGTTGACCCGAATGACGTCTGTCAGTCTGCTTGAAGATAAGAGCCAGATGCAGTATTACTAGTGCTGTTGGGTTGCCTGTATTGCCATAGAGCTCCGGTTGAATACCTTGGCGACCCGACGTGACAACAGCGTCTGGAGGGTGCGAACAAAGATCGGCCATGCAGCAATTTCACTCACAGTCGTTGAGGTGAGTCTCCAAGGGGATGTACAGTGCTCTTGCGGCTCCAGATCAGATGTCTAGCAGAGCTGCTGACGAGCTCCAATCGAAGTCGAGGCCGTGGCCTGCACGGCAAATTCTCCTACCGCCCCGCAACCGGACAATGAAGGATAATATTCCCAGACGATTGGTAAAGCCTGCGACAGAAACGATAGTGGCCTTATCAGACGATATTGTTGATGGAAAGGAACAAAGAAGGTGGATGGTGGAAGGTGGAATCAGTCTTCGTGATTGCCAGCAATCTCACTCATCCCATTTCGCGTCTAGCGTCAGGGGCCCAAGCTGAGGAGTCCAAACTCGACTTCACTCCATCATGCAACAAGAAATCGACATACACATCCATTTGTTGACTCGCTACGGTGTAAGTACTCGTCGAGCAAATCACCATATTCGTTGACAGCCTCCACGCGCTGCGCCTCGATATCACATTCGTCCAACATGGTCCAACTCGCTGACTGTAGCTTTTTCTCATTGGCTCGTGTGGAGGCGCATATGGAAGTCGTCGTGTACGCCGAGACTTCCAATACGAAGTCCAAGCGGAAAGAAAGACGTAATTCGAGAGAGCGTTGTATATGATGAAGGGGAAAAAATGTCCTCTCGGTCCGAGCGCGGAGCACCGCCGCTGTATGCGAATTCGAATACGAGACTTCAAGCGCGGACCATAAGCATAACATTGACAAAGGACCTCACCCAAACATTGGAAGATGTTGGTTCTCCCTTATTCGTTTGAATTCAGACATGCTACTTTCTACCTTGTTCTGCTTCACGGGAGCGGCCCTGGCCATTCCGGCACCTTCCAACTCATCTCGGTCCTGCAAGGTCACCCCTTTCGACTCGGAATGGCCGTCCATTGCCGAATGGAACTCGCTGAACTCTTCCATTGGAGGCAGACTTCTCCAAACCACGCCAGTGGCTTCTTCATGCTGGACTGCCAATCCTTTTGGCTCTCAAGTCCCATGCGACATAGTCGACGCAAACTGGACAAATAGCAAGTTCCACGCGAGCCTTCCTGAATCTATTGGTGCACCTATCTTCGCAAATAACTCTTGCCTCCCACCCGACGGCAACGGTTTTCTGGAGAGCAAAGGATGTCACCTCGGTGGCCTTCCATCGTACATCGTCAATGCTACAACCGAACAGCAAGTCGCAACAGCCATGAAGTGGGCGGCGAAAAGGAACATGAGGATAGTCGTCAAAGGTACCGGACATGAGCTGAATGGAAGGTAAGTCGAAAGTCTCTTCTTACCAGATAGCTCCCTACTGACTCTTGTCGCAGGTCGTCCGGCGCCAACGCTTTGTCAATCTGGACTCGCCAATTCAACCATATCCGCCGCAATCGATCTTTCGCCTTGCTAGGATGCAGCAACGCAACAGAAGATGTGTTCCACATTGGTAGCGGAGTAGGATGGGGAGATGTCTTGAATGAAGCTCTCGCCCAACAAAGAATCGTCACTACTGGCCAAGACGGCAGTGTTGGGCCAGGTGGATACATCTCAGGCGGTGGTCACGGCCCCATTGCCAGCACTTACGGCCTTGCTGCTCAGCAGGTGCTCCAAGTGACCATCGTCACCCCGCGAGGAGAGATACTCACTGCTAATGACGCTGAGAACGAAGACATATTCTGGGCCGTCAGAGGAGGTGGAGGTGGACAGTACGGTGTCATCACCGAGTTTGTGATCAAACACTTCCCTGCTCCATCGCAGGTATCCATGGGAACTCTCTCGATCGCGCCAGTTGGGACTGCGGTTGAAAGCGCATCCTGGGATGCAGTCGCTCACTTGATGAGCAGATTGCCAGACCTCATGGATGCCGGAGTTGCAGGTGCCATGAGCCTCTCATCTGGTGCCACAGCTCAGAAATTCAACCCGTCCTTGAAATCTCCTACATCAGGTGCAGTTGCTTCACAGGTCCTCTGGGCTTTCAACGTATCCGCTTCTGGACTGCATCGATTGGTCGATCCCGTGGTTGAGCAATTGCGCTCGTACGGCACCAACAACACACTTACTGTGTCCTTTTCAGCATCGGAATTTCAAAACTACACTTCCTTCTACAGCGCCATTTCCGGCTCCAACACTGCGGGCTCGGGTGGCATCTCTTCCTCTAGGCTTCTCGGTCGCGAGGAGTTATCGAAGTCCGATCTTCGATCGTACTTGCAACGAGCAGTCGCCGCTCAAAATGCCACTGCAGGGACCTTCGCTACGATTGGCCTTTCTGGCGGACTCGGTGTACATAAGCAGCCCGAAGACCGATGGGGAGCTCTCATATCCTCGTGGAAAAGAGCTTACCTCCACCTCTATGTTGGGGGAGCATCCGGAAGCGTTGATGAAGACACTACTCCCCAGAAAGTCTTGCAAAGCAACGCAGAGTGGATTGAGGAAGCAAAAGAAGAGCTTTGGCGTGAATGGGCGCCGAACATGGGAAGCTACATGAATGAAGCCAACCCTTACAATACCAAGTGGAAGAAGGATTACTACGGTGAGAACTATCAAAGGCTGCTGGAGATCAAGAAGAAGTACGATCCGCATGAGAGTCTGTTCGTCTTGACGGGCGTGGGAAGTGACCAGTGGGAGTACGATTTGCAGAGTGGAACATTGTGCAGAGCCTAGAGAGGGGAGGTCGAAATTAGAACAGATCCTGCAACCAGTGTATCGATAGACATAGAGACCGTGAAGTGCGCAGTCAATACTCCCTCCGTCAAGGCAACGTGAATTGTGGTTCCTTTTCTCTCTTTCTTACTTTTTTTTTAATGCTGCTGCCGCTTTCTTCCCATCATATCCCAGTATCCTCCCGCTCCGTGCTCCATCGCACGTCCACACTTCGGCTGCTCAAAATCACGCCTGCTCCCAGAAGGCCAGATTGGCAGCTGACAGACTTCGTCAACACCACAGCCCGCGCACTCTCTTTCCTTGAAGGAGGTCCAGTTCAGGTATTGCCTCAGCCTCTGAATGACGGCAATTCCTTCATCATAGTCGCCCGCGTACATGGTAGAGACAAGCGCAGTGCAGATCCGGTCGGTGACGGTTCGGACCGCTTGTGCTGGGACTGAGCTGGTATCTGCTTCATTTGGCAAGAACTGAGTGGCGCATCGTGCGGCTTCAAGCGTACCGTTGCGGTTGGAATCGTCAATGAATGGCTCTAAAGCAAGATGTGCTTGACGCCGGAGCTCGTGGAAGGTTGTGATGGAGCCAGACAGCATGTACTCGATCCGGTAGGAATAGCGAGTGACGATCTGGTCAACCACGGCTTGCCAGTCGGTGCCGCCGCTCGAGAAGCCTTGCTCTACAATGAGGTGGTAGAGATAGCCGCGGAGCTTGGAAAGCTTTTGAGAGTCGTTTTGGATGCGAGGGAGGCCATCTTCGTTGACGTAGACGGCTTCAGGGAATGCAAATGCCGTGAGAAAGTCGTTCTCGTAATTGATCGAGACACGCTCTCCACCGATGCCCTGGAACCTCGTCGAAAGTGCTTGAGCGTAGCTTAGGCCAGTCTCATCTTTGCTGTCTCCTCGCTGAGGGAGTTTGGCGGCGATGTTGACCACGTCAAGATGGTCTTTGAAGGAGCACAGAATGATTTCAAATCCTCCGACCATGCGAAGGAAGCCGTCGATTTTGTTTCCCCATTCATCTGCTGCGACCTTGCAAAGCTCTTGACCGCGCAGACGGTCGCCTTCAATTGGGCTGCCGTCGAATTTCGATGCATTTCGGAGAACGATGTCTTGTGTGTCAAGAGTGCCCTTGATGGACTTTGCTGCGGACTGCCCGTCCAAATATAGTAGCTTCAAAGCGTGTTTCGTGCGGTAGGTGTGAAGGTAGCCGTAGTCCACCTCCACGGAAGCTTTTCTGTGTGAGTCCGAGGATTGAAACTCTTGTTTGGCGGCAGCCGCAGAATGCCGATTCATCACGCGATCACTTTTGGTTGCGGCATGTTGCTTTTTCTTGCCCTTGGTCTTCTTATGTTGAGACTTTGCCGAGCCCTTGTGACTTTGCTTGTTTCGCTGTGGTTCGCGCTCTTTTCTTTCGTCGTCGAGATCAGCTGTGACATCAACAAGGCTTGCGAGAGGGTGATGTTGAACTTCAAAACCTTCTTCGGACATGTGCTCATGTTCGTCCGGGTGCTCGCCGACTTGTGCCTTTCCCTTTCTATGGAAGTTGGTCTCCCCACCGTGATCATCGTGGTAGGCTCTTTGACTGCCAGCCGAGGCGACATCCTCTTGCAAGAATTCTCGGTCTCGGTGACTTTCGGTTGCCGTCCGGGCATGACGGCTGACTTCTTCCGCATTACGGTGCTTTGCGCTTGAATCTCTGCCTGTCTGGCTTGAGCGGCGGTCGTTGCGAAGCTCGTGGCGGTTGTTTTGACGGACTTGAGTATCAGCTCTGGACTTTGTCAGACCAAACGGATCGCCATCGTCCTGACTGGTTTTGGAAAGAGAATGAGCTTGTGGTCGTTCGGTCCCGTTTCGTAGGTCGAAGCCACGGTCCCGTTCATCTTCCAGCTTGTCCGGACGGCAATGCTGCTCGAAGCTTTGATCATTTGCGCCGTGAAAGCCGTGCGTTTTCTTGTCTGGGATGTGGGCACAGACTTGATCGGTGTTTGTTCGCGACCACCAGGTTCTCCAAAACTTCCATCCTGGGTGCTTAGGTTGGTCAGGGTAGTTTGCTTCGGCGAAAGATCCTGCATGAGATGAATTGGCCTCGCCATGGTTTCTGGCTCTTCTCGGTCTTGCAAAAGCCATCGCATGTTCCGGCTCAAACGCAAGCCATTGCATCCCTTTGACAGGAGCGGGACTGCCACTGCCATGGTAGAATTCGACATCTTCGGGCACAGTAGCGAGCATGAAGGACATGCCGTTATGTTGAAGGACGCTTCCAAACTGTTTCATAGAGTTGTGAAGTGCGTTAAAGATGTGGTTGGCGTGGGTGCCTCCATCGTGACCTTCCCTCGTCTCGGTGATGGGTAGCTGCTGTGGTATGCTTGCTGCCAGGCATGGCATCGCCAGCCATAGCGGGAGACAAGCAACCAGCATGGCGTATGTCAGAAGAGTATAGACCTGTCGTTACGACTGGTAGGCAGCCAAGGCCAGTCATCAGTAAATGCTTTTCGAGACTGCACCGACAAGAACGGGCCCATCTCTATGGACCGCAGACAAACATGCTGCGTCGAATGAGCGACGTCGGCGATTACGCGGCCACGCGAGCGGCCCTATCACTACGCGAGCTGGGAGGCTGGCGCGCATTTTGCAAGTTCGGGTGGTACGAATGGCAACAGACGAAGGAGTTTCCCTTCGCACGAGGTTGAAGTCCGCTGTTGGGTGAGTAAAAGCGGGTCGGTGGCGGCTAGATCCGCCGGCGGCTGCGTATCTCGCATCACCTCGGATCAGACGGCGTCCTCCAACATCACTCTTTCCTTGGCTATCGAACACCATCTGGCACGCTGTTCCGTCTTGTCCTCAGGATGGAGCATCAAATTACTCACAAGACCTCAAAATTCATCGGCCGAGCTTGCTGCAGGCGGCAGATGCTCCCAATGCGGCGAATGGAGACCACAAGAAAAAATCGATAGAGATCCAGTCCACGGAACAGTTTCTCATCGAACGACATTTTTTCTATCGGAGTAAGAGATCGCTAGCAATGAACGTCTTCGATACGGCCAAGAAGAGTCATCCTCTACGAGTCTTTTGCTCCACAAGCCACGAGCACTCTGCATAAGTCCCTGCTTGGACTTGCTAGCCCTGCTTGCCTTCGGAGAACAGCGTCTGTAGGGCAACGTCTCCATATGCCTGTCCAACAAAGATCATTCTCGAAACTTTACTGCACAAGGAACTTTGGTACTACGCTTCGGCGTTCTCCGGCTCCCATCTCGTAGGATATGGGTCCATCTTACGGTCTTCTGCCCGACTTCTGTACCTTCTGACCCTTTAAGGGCGCCGCCGTCCCGGAGTACGTTGCATTCCATTCAACTCAACCAGTACCTACCCCTCAAGATGAAGATTGCAATCACACTATCGCTTGTTAGCATTCCAGCTTTGGTTCATGGGTACAGTTTCTCCTTCCACATAGCTTGACAGCACTAACGTCCATCAGACTAAGCTCATGCATCCTCAACTGCCAATCCACAGCAGGTGATGACAATTGTGCAACCAGCAACTAGTATGCCTTGATACTGCTCAGCATTCTGCCGAGAGATTTGCTGACATATGCTTTAGCAATGCCACGAGCTGCTACTGCGACAACGGTGACTTCGCTACGGATACCAGGAGCTGCATCAGCGAGTATGCCGAAGAGCATCATGTTCATCACAAAACCTAATGCTAACTTCTTCATAGTACATGTCAGAGCGACCTCGGCGACTGGTACAGCTATCGAGGCAGCCAGTGTGGTGCTGGGGACAACTCATCGACGGCGACTGCTACATCGACCGCCCCATTTTCGACTGCGACCGCCGTTCTCTCCAGCTGCATTCTCCAATGTCAGGAGAGTGCTGCTGAGTCTGCCAGTGGATGCACTGCCGATACCTAGTACGACGTCCTCCCCCGTGGTCTTGTGGTGCTGCTGACCAGAGTGAACAGCAACTCGACTTCTTGCTACTGCGATAGTACCACCTTCGCGACCGATACGGCGAACTGTATTCTAGAGTAGGTCAACTTCATTTGAGCGATATAAGTACTCGTGACTGACGACACGCTCACAGAGACTGTGCTGCTGATAACGACCTCTTCCATTCCTGGCGAGGATCTGTCTGCCAAAGCGACACTACGACTACCGAGACAGCTTCTTCCACCACAGCAACTGCAACATCTACAACCTCCAGCAGCAGCGGCCCCTCAAGCGGCTCGAAAGATGGGCTGAGTGGTGGTGACATTGCCGGTATCTGCGTTGGCAGCATAGTCGGCGGGCTTGCCATCATCAGCGCGGCTGGTTGGTACATGATGCGACGGAAGCGCATCGCTGCTGCGAGGAAGAGATACAACATGGCGGACTCTTACCGCATGAGCAAGGCTCCTTCTCGGGCATCTACGCAGGTTGCCGGGAGTTAATCTCGAATTGCTTTGGATTTGATTTTATGAGAGAATGAATGGAACGAGGATGCGACATCGAAGTAACAGATAGATACAGATTTCAATGCCTCTCAGATGATCTATTCCCTCGCTGCCTCTCTCATGTCTGAGCCAGGGCCTCAGAAATTGGCTTCGTCCATGCTGATCAGTAGGCCTGTGTTCTGCGATTGGAAGTCTAAGAAGGCATGAGATGGGAGTCCCTCTGCGAGGTTTCAACAAGCGAAGTTCGCTGATCTTTCTACATCACGGACTTCTCATTGTACATCTCGTGCAGCCTTGCCGCCTTCTTCGATAGAGAAGATCTTCTTAGTTTTGCTTCTTAGGTCATGCCTCTCTCTCTTTCTTGTTGGGCTATTCGATCTGTGCTTGATCCCAGCTCGGCCGATCCTGCAATTGCGGTAATTTTGATCATTTTCGAGAGTCACACGTTTTCCAAGCTCGCTCCCGGAAGAGAACCCTACTTTTCGCAATCCTCCTTTCTTTCAAAGTTGATTGGATCTTGCCCCTCTAGATACAAACTACCCTCCGTGCCCAGAGCAACGAACTGCCTTGAAATTCTTTTACTCTGGCGATTGTGCACTTGCAATGCTCACACATCGGAGTGTCTGGTTAGATATATCTCGCACAGCAAGTCGCATAACACAAGCCATTTTTCCTGCGTCAAATTGCATTTCTTGTCGATTTCACTTCCAGAACGATGCAAGTGCTTTGGTAGCAAAGGCCTCTCTCTCGACAAAAGAGTCGATCGGTTTCGGCGATACATCTTCTTGCGATGCGGTCTCAGGTATGTCGATCCTTTCGCCCAAAGGACGGGAATGTTCTGTGAGGAAGCGAAACATCCACTCGTCGATGCGATGTGCGTTGGTCCCTCCTGATCGAAGGCAAGCCCGCTGGAATATAAGTAGACGGGCCATCTATCTCAGTCAATTGACGGAAGTTGCTCGAGGGTTGAAGGTACTTACGAGATGATCCAAGCAAGGCCAGTATTTTTTGAGCTCGATTAAGAGTTCAAAGTTCGATGAAAGCTCGCTCTTGGTTTGGGCAAGTTCAGTTGCGTCGCCGAAAAGAAGACTGTGCAGTAAGACAGCGGATGAAACGGCTGCGACCTGGCCGACGGTTGCTTGAACAGTCTCAAGACCCGAATTCTCTCGTGATTTCCGGAGGAGCTGGCTCGTTTTGGAAGCGTGGAATTTGCACCTTTTTGCAAACTCCTCCGCTGTGGGGTTGTCATCCCTTCGAGTCGAGCCCAAATATCGGAAGTAGAGTAAGGTGCTGTAGTGGTGATGGCCCGCATGCAGGGCGATGAAAGGACCGCCCATGCCGTGAGATCGATACGATTCGATGTTCTCGTCAGAAAGCATCATGTACTTTGGTAGAGCTCTGTGCCAAAGATCGAGTCTTTCTGCAAGCTCGTTGACCGTGCTGTCTGCAGCACTTTCCGCTGTTCCACTATCTGCCAACACATAGTTGAGCTCGTGAATAGGTCCCAAGACCTCAACAAGACGAATTGAGTGCGACCATAGGCCCTCTCGCAATGACTCCACTCTGCCGCGCCCGTAGTAGTCCACTGGTAATCTTTGAAATGCGATCTCGTCTGAAGGTAGGTCAAGCGTTTTTTGCCCTTGCTTGTGGAATATTTGGCGGGGCAATCCAAGTCCAGCAGAGCACCAATTATCTGCCATGACAAGAGTCCACCAAACGCGGCATTTGACCTCTCTCAAGATAGTGCCGTCGCTTTCGTGAGTGTTTTGGAAACCTAGGACTTGCGCCATCCGAGTGGCAATTCCTGCTTCGGTCAGCCAGAATCTTCAAAATCAGTAATGGACCTACCAAAGTACAAGACTTCGAGATTTGGATCCAATTCCGCGGCACAAATGTTGGCGATCAGAATGCAAGCCTGCACAGTCTCCAACGAGATGTCTTCCAAGTGAGATTGAAGCGATGTTTTCGCCCAGCTCGTAAGTTCTGGAGACAAAAGTCGCACTGCAAGTGTAGTCGAAAGTCGAGATCCGAAAGCACATAGGCTCAGAAGTAGCGGCAAAGGAATCGTGCGATTCGATAGGTCTCTCCACAGCGTGCCGACGTGAAAGAGGCTATGAGGTCGATCATGGATCAGGTAAATGTACGTATGAACCATGTTTGTTATAGCTTCTTGTCCATATCGCGTGAAAGGATCGTCCTCAGCACCAGGAGTATTTTGGGTTTCATGTGGTGTTGAAGCAGAGGGTATGAGAACGGCATCTTTTGAACGCACTCTGGCAAGCTGTTCGAAGGAGCATTCGAGGTCTCGCCGGGAGCAATGGTTGCATTTGGATGCATTTTGAGCCGGTGCGCATCTCCGTTTCGTACTGCGACATTGAGCGCATGCTGTGGCATGTCTCATGTTGATGGATGACGAGGAGAAGAGCTATGCAGGTCGTGTTGTTGACGCGACCGAGGCCCCACGTAGCTTCAATGGGAAAGCAGATTAGGCTCAATTGAGGTACCAGGCGGGAAAATGTGACTTGTTTCAGTCTTGACTCTTGCTACGAATTGCAAGAAAATTATAAGACACATCCTCAAGCTGGATAGCCCGGAATGTCAACTAGACCAGTCGCCACATAATTGTAGCAATCTCCAGAGCATCCGATGTTGCCTCCATTGGCGATGAGGAGCTTCTTGCTCCCGTTTGCCACACTGTCTTGTGGTGTGTCGACTATACGCAAAGAGCGAGAATACGCTGACCACTGGCCGACACTCACTGGCTTCCAACCATCTGAGTCAACAGCATCCGTGTTCACAAATACTTCCTCCCGAGAAGCACCGTTCATGATGAAGATTCCTTCTCCGGAGGTACTGCCCGGGACTTCTGTCCAAATGACGTACGGGCTGCCATTGGGATTGATTCTGCCGTCACTGGGATAAATTGGAGCAAGTTCCTTCTCTCCAAAGGCGAGAGGACTGTCGGACACCTGTTTATGGATCAGAATCGTAACAAAGTGAGGAGAGTAAGAACTTACCTTGTGGTAAACTGGACATCCGTTGGCAATTGGTCCACCGCAGTACTCAAAAGTCATGACATACTTGCCAGATTTTGGACTGTATGCCACGGTTGCCATTCCTGGACGGTCGCCATAGTTTGGCTGGGCCACGTCGTCCACTTCCTCGCTCCAACCCTTCAGGTCGTCGCTAGTCTTGTGAGCAAGCTTTTGTGCGTGGTCCGGGTCTACCTGAGATGAATAGTAGCAGACCAGCTGGCCATTGTACATCATCAAGAATGACTCCCAAACAGCTTTGTCGCCATCTGTGGTCGTCTCCGGACCTGGGCCGTAAACAACGTGGCTGAGAAATTCCCAAGAACGGCCGCCGTCTGTACTTGCGTAGAGATCGATGTAAGCCTCGCTGAGGTTTCGGGGTGTTGAAGTACCACTTAGCAAGATCGTACCCGCGGGGTATCCACCGAAATCTTGAGGAAGAGTATATAGGTTCGGCTGATACCACGTACCCCAACCATTGACCTGATCTTCTACCCTCGAGAGTTGCGAGAAGCTCACGCCACCATCTGTTGACTTGTAGATCGGCCAGTATGCGAGCTCGACGTCAGGGTCGTAATCTTCCCAGGATAACAAAATCGACTGGTCTGGCAGCTGGAGAGTGCGTGCATACAACGTGCGCCAGCTAGTGTAGTTTTGAGCGGGGTAGAAGACGCCGTTGTCGTTGTAGTTGCTCCAGGGCGATGGTGCTCTCTGCTTAATGCTGGCAGCGGAGGTGAGGCCAGCAGCAAGAAGTCCCGCAGCAGGGAGTAAGGACCTCATGGCTCAAAAATTCAATGGACCGAATGAAGTTACAATGTGGACATGAGAAGCTCAATTTATCCTCGACACCTACCACTTACACCAGGCGCCGAGCTTCAACATAGATCGACAATGCTAAGCCTAGGACCGGCTTTGCGGGCGTCTGTATGGCCGCATTTCTTCGCCAACCGGAAATCAATTGGTTGGCATGCAGCTTTGCCGATCGCAACTGTACCAGGTCATGTTGGCTGCTGATGAAGTCGGATGAAAGAGAGGTATAAGAGTGGAGCAAAAGGAGGGAAGAAGAGGGGAAGCAAAATCCACCAATGAGCACATTCCAAAGCCGATGAAACATACGATGGAATAATGTTGCTCCGGGAGACATCCTGCCTCTTAGCAAGTAACCTTCATCCCTCTTTCCTCATCTGCGGCCTTTGTAGGCTGTCTTCGATTGGCGCGAGATTCAAAAAGAAGATTCATTCGTGACGAATGTGCATTAGATCTGGCCATGATTGCCAGTCTATCGCTTCTACTTAGAGCGCATAGCATCTTTGAGGCACTGCTAGACTTTCTCTCTCCCCTCGACCTCTGCCTTTGAGCTATTCTCTTCCGCGTCGTCCGGACTCGAAAATGGCAAAGCCGTCTGGTGATGCTTCTCCATGTGCCACACCAAGACGTGCGATGTCTCAAATAGCCGATCGATTTCCTCCAGACTGCGGCCGCTTGTCTCCGGCAGAAACAAGAGCACCAGAAGATACCACACCAGATTCAATCCGCCATACACGAAGAAGCCATACCCTCCTATGCTGTTGAACATCACAGGATTGTACAGCGTTCCAGCACCGAGTCCGACAGCCCAACCGATGATGCCGAAGGCCATACCGCGAGAACGTACTTCGGTGGGGAAGATCTCGGCTGTGTCACATTGTCAGTGGATGTTTGCCCCTTGTAAAATCATCGCAAGACTTACCGGGATAGTTGAAGTTGATGATCAGATAGGTCGAGGAGTATATCAGGGTGAAGACAAAGATGAACGCGACCGATGCACTGCCATATTGGCTCGCTTGATCAGGCCTTGATGCCGTCAGGACAGACATGGCGCCAATGATCCACATACATGCACTCTGTGCAAGCGATCCCCAGAGAAGAGTCAAGCGACGACCGACTGGATCGATGGTCAACATCGAGATCACTGTACCAAGTATGCCCACAGTGTTGTTCAGAGCAGAGAGCCACTCAGCTTTCTCCTCTCCCCAGCCAGCTTGCTGGATCAAAGCTGGGGCGTAGATGGTCGTCGCCGCTATGCCGGTACCCACTTGCGTAAACAAGGGAAGCAATAGCGCAAGTTGAGTCCGATGGGCAAAATGCTGATTGCCGCCGTGTAGACCAAGCAACATAGGCAAGTACCCATTGCTCGCTGAGTTGGCTTTGGCATACTCAACGCTTGCATGGATCTCTTGATACTCGGCTTGAACTGCCTCGTTGTTTTGGTCGCCTTCTGCGCGGACGTGGGCCAGTACCTCCAGAGCTTCCGCAGATTTATCCACTGACAGCAAGTAGCGCGGGCTTTCCGGTACGAAGGGCAGCAAGCAAAAAAGAATGAATGGCGGGACGGCGTTGATGGCAAACGGGAGGCGCCAACGTATGTCACTCTGTCCGCCATCGATGTAACTCAATCCAAAGCCCAGCCAGTATGCCAAAGCGATGCCGACGTAGTTCGAAAGATATACAAGAGCGAATAGCTTGCCACGGTGGGCGGCCTCGGACACCTCACTGACCCAAGTTGGAGCAATGGCATTCATGTGCCCTACACCAACGCCAGCAATCAGTCTTGCGCAAATGATCCAGGGTTGTGACTGCGCGCTCGCTTCCAGGGCAATTCCAAGCATACACCAAAGGGAGCCCGTCTGCAGTGCCGTCACCCGTCCAAAGGTGTCGGATATCCATCCCGACAACAGGCAGCCCCAGATTGTCCCGAAGTAATAGATTGATGTGATGCCTCCTTGTGTGATGACCTTGTCTGCCATGCCGCTGTCGTTCTTCGAGATGTGTACTGTGTTGAGGTAATTGGGTGAGGCATTCGCAACCCCAATTACACCTTGAGCGTATCCCTCATACGCTACAGCTGCAGCGTTTGCAGCAAGGATCCTAGAACGGTAGCGATGTCAGTCAATGAATCTATCGAGCTCCGCAGAATCCAAATCCAAGGTATACTCACAGCGCGAGCACATTGCGGCTTCTCATGCGCTTCCAGGTCTGCACAGCAAGAATCGCCATGTTGAGTAGAGAGTCACAACCACAATAACCTGCGCACTAGAAGATGCACAGCCAGAAGATGCACATGCAACAAACTTCAAGCAGAGGTCGATGATTCTGGAAAATAAGGAAGCCCCCGCTAAGCGTTCCAAGTCCGCGGGTACAGCGGGGCGGCTAATCGGCAGAACGCTGAAGCGTTCTTCCTCAACCCATGAGCCTTTGTGTGAGAGGCGAGGAGGCGGCAAGGCGGCACAAAATCCTCATCCTTCTCCAGCTGACAATTGCTAAAGTCATCAATGATACCTCCGGCGTTAAGAAGAGCCGAAGTACCGAAGATGCATGTGCTTCAACTTGTTAGTATCGCCTGCGAAAGATCTGCCCCCCCACAGCCAAGCACGTCGCCAACGGATTGCAAGGCAAACGAATGCTTCTGGCATTCGTTGGAGTCGAACGATTGACGCTGAGCACCATGTCTGATCATGAACCGCTGTCCTTACGGGTCATTGGTACCAACCAAGGCACAAGCATGGATGGCTTGGACATTATCTTCGTCCACTTCACACAAAAGGCGCCTGACAAGCCCCTCCATGCGAAGATTCTTGAGCATGGAGAGGTGGAATTTCCCGCGGAACTGAAGCATAAGATCATGGGATTGATCAAAACGAACAAGACTTCTCCAGAGGAAATGGCAGTAGTCAATGCGCGACTGGGCGAGTTTGCTGCTGATGCTATCCACGAGTTTGCGGCCCAGCATGGCTTTGATGTCAAGAAGGATGTCGATTTGATTGGCGGGCAAGGCCAAACGATATGGCATTTGCCTCTGCCGGATTTGTTCCCCGGTCGAGACGTCAGTCGTGCACACCTGGACATGGCCGAGATCTCCATCATCGCAGCAAGAACGGGCAAGACTGCGGTCGGCAACTTTCGAGTCTCTGACATGTCTCTGGGCCGGCAAGGATGTCCAATATTTTCAGCGCTAGACAGCCTGCTCGTCAACCATCCAGAGAAGAATCGTGCGGTGCAGAATATCGGCGGCATTGCAAATTTCTCCATCTCAAGTGCTGGCAATGTCGAAGAGCATTTTGACTTCGATACTGGCCCCGGCAATGTTTTCATTGATGCTGCGGTTCGTTTCTTTACAAAGGGCGAGCTCCAATATGATAAAGACGGACAGATGGGGTCTCGAGGAAAGGTTGATGAGGCAGTGGTGCGCGATGTGTTGCAGCAAAGCTACTTCAAGCATGATATTCCGAAGACAACTGGCCGGGAGACATTTGGCGACACCATGGCGGAGGACATTTGCCAGCGCATGGTTGCTGCTGGTGCCAGCCCTGAAGATTGCGTGGCAACAATAACCCGAATAACCGCGCAGTCACTGGTAGACCACTACCGCCGCTATGCACCGCAACCTTTGCACGAGATATTCATGGGCGGAGGTGGCAGCTACAATCCGAACATCATCGAGTACATTCGAGAGCAGCTTCCAGAAACGCGGCTTGCGTTGATTGACGAGATTGGAGTCCCTTCGTCGGCGAAGGAGGCTTTGGGCTTTGCCTTGTATACGTGCGAAGCGTTTGTGGGCCGGCCTCTGATGGTTCCTCGTCATGTGGAGAGTTCACGAGCCGGCGTCATCGGTCATATTCAGCCCGGCGACAACTATTTTGGTCTCCGGCGACATGTTGTGCGCTTTTGGGGCGAGTGGGAGGATGAGATGGTGGGTCCCACAAAGCGGCTGGTGCTCGTCCGTTGATGGAAGCCAGAGACGGTGGCGGGCATGCAGACTCAAATTTGGCTAGCGATTTCCGGAACTCGTCTTGTCAGTAGCGTGCGGAGAGTGAGAGACGCTTCCGTTACTGATCGTGCCATGCAAAGTGTGAGAAGCCCGCTCCGGCAGTGCAATGTTGATAGTGATGCGAATGGGAGGCAGGAGTGCAAGATTTGAGTGAGTTAGGTCTGGCCTGCGGGAGCGTGGGAGAGCGTGGGGGTATTACAATGCTATTGCCACAGTGGCTTTCCAACAGCCACGGCTCATTCCTTTGTGAAACCTTCATCCATGTATTCATCGTCACCAACATCTGACTTCTCATCGCTGCGTCGCCTTCTACCATGTCTGGAACATCGACGCCTGCATTGAAGAAGCGCCGCATTTCAAGAGCATGCGACTACTGTCACCACAGAAGCAAGCGTTGCCGGCCCAGCGGTTCTGGAGCACGGTGCCAGAACTGCGTAGCCTTCGATCAGCGATGCACTTTCGATCGGCCTCAGAAAAGACGCGGTGTTCCTTCTCGCTCGCAGAACGATACCTTGACTGCGGCAAGACCTGGAGCTCACGCCGAATCCGCTGACTCGTCCACTGTTCCTCTCGGTCCGCCGAACGTGCCATGGACGGGAGGTGATGTGTGCGACAAGCCATGGCAGGCTCAAAGTCCTGCCAGTCATGCCACGATCATGGATTTGGTCGAGCTCTTCTTCGAGATTGTCTACCCCATCTTCCCACTCTTCCATCAACCGACCTTCCTCCGTCAGATATCACGGGCAGAATACTCTACAGACCGTTCACTCTTTACTGTGACCATGGCATCTTGCGCGCTTGTTTCTGCTCGGGTCAGAGATGGTGCAGTCTTCAATCCGCGTTGGGATGTTGCCACTCTACAACATCCTCCGCCGGATGTCTTCTACCGAGAAGCAGCGAGAGAACTGCATCAGCAGTCCGCAAAGACAGACCTTGATATCCTGCGAGCCCATGCGATCCTTGCCCTTGCAGCAATACAAGACGGAAAAGTCCGTGATATGCAAATGCACATTGGCCATTATCACACTATAGTTGCCACAGAGGGTATTCACGATGAAGACAATTGGCCGTCCGGACTGGGCCTCGTGGAAAGAGAGGAACGGCGCAGGCTGTTTTGGTCTGTCTATACGCTCGACATTTTCACTTCAGTTGTCTGGGGAGGTGTCATCCGCAGCCGAGAATATCAATCGAATGTCTCGTATCCAACGGAAGTTGATGATGATATGTTTGATGATTCTGGATTCGCAAATGCAGAACTACCGTCGAACACCGCGGATGCACAACATGGCTCAAATACGAGGAGCTGGATCGCTGGTCGCAATTTTGTCATCGACTTATACCGAGTACTGGAACATATCATGATGCGGCTTGCTTCTCGAAAAAGTCGTGCCCAGAGACAGACTCCTGTTGATAAAGTCCTCCGCGCATCAGACTCTCTGTCCCAAGAGTCAGTGCTCAGCAGCGTCATGGAGATGTACAATAATCTGCCGCAACACTTCAAGGTCACAAATCCTGTCACATCAAAGGCGAGGTTGGATAGATTTGGTTTTCAAGCGGCCGACATCATTGCAACTTTACAGCTCTTGCGCATGGTCTTGCTGTCTGCTGTTGGGGCAGGAGTCTCCGAGAAGTGCCAAGTTGCCCATGAAGTGGTCAGCGCATTCATCGCAATACCCGACACCTATCATCACGCAATCAGCGTCCCGCTGCTGTTTCACCTCAGCGTAATAGTGCAAATTATGGCGATAACGATGGAGCAGCCATTGAGCGAGGGCGATTACAACAGCATTCGCGATGTCATGATGGCTATGGTCCGTCTGCTTTCGACGTATGAGTGCTTGCACGCCAGTAAAGACGCCAGTCAGCGTTTGAAAGACCAAGTCTCTCGCATTGATGACTATATGGCTTTTCAACGGCATGATGTCCGCGATCGAATCGGGATCACTACTTCCATGGACCATGCATCTCAGCTGCCGAGTACACCTTTCCGCGAGTCCACGCCTGCGAACTTCGGCCAAACGACGCTCAACGACACGCTGGCTCAATCACCCTTTCAGCTTCCTTCCGACCTGCTGGGAGAATTGTCTCAAGTCTTTGACTTCTCGCAGATATCGTGACCCTCGCTCGGATACCACGGCTTGTGTTCAAATGCCTAATTCTAATGCTGAGAAGTGGCAAAGCGACGCGGCACCTCAAATGTTACCTTTGCTTCTTCATTGCACCAACAGTAACCATCTCAGCTACTGGCTCTAGTCGGTCCAAGTCTCCGCCAAAGAGCATGCCCTTCCTCATGACCGTGCGGTAGTTTGCGCCCGGACTCACTTTGCCGAGGACGTATGGCTTTCTTGTCTCGACTTGGTCCGGCACTGGTATACTTCGACCTACAATCGCCTCCATTCCTTGCCACGCAAATGTGATTGCTTCTTTGGCATCTGCAGGTACGCCAGCTTCGTCCAACATGACGATTCTCGTCTCAGGGAATGCCCGCTGCATATACTCCACGATGTTTGGATTCTTGGCCCCGCCACCGCACATGTAGATCTCAGCAAGCGGACCATACTGGGTTGGCATGTATCGATGATAGTGGTCGACGATCGCCTTTGCGGTGATTCTGGTGACGGTGGCTACGATATCGTTTGCCGAAAGGCCTTTCTGCAATCCCCGTTCTATGAGATCGTGTGCGATGGTGTCTCGAAACACCTCGCGGCCAGTCGTCTTTGGCGGCGGTTTCGAAAAATACGGGTGGTGGTTCAGAAATTCGTCCACCATGTCTTGGTCAACTCGGCCAGCTCGCCCCATCTCGCCATTCTTATCATACTCCTGCTTGCCATTGGTAAAATATCTGACAACGGCGTCGATGAAGACGTTGCCTGGGCCAGTGTCGAAGTCGAAGTACTCTGGGTTCAACTTCTCGTCCCGATCCGGCGGAATGAAGCACACGTTCGCGATGCCTCCAATGTTCTGGCATGCTCGAAGCTTGGTTGGATGATGCAGTAATAAGGAATCAAAAAAGGCGATCAATGGTGCTCCCTGCCTCCCCGCAGCCTGATCTGAAACGCGGAAGTCCGTGATAGTGGTGATGCCTGTGCGGCTGGCGATAAACGTCCCTTCAGCCATGGTTAATGCTGAGCGAATTTGGTTTTCCTCCGGCATACTGAGTAGCCAGATCGTCTGACCGTGGGAGCCAATGGCATCAATAGATGATAGGGGAATGTTGTGTTTCGACGAGAAGTCCAGAACGGCGCTGGCAAATGTCTCCCCCAGAAGGACATTCACCTCAGACAGTTCTTCTGGAGTGGTGGTATTCTTCAAGATCATATTCATCACACGCTTCTTGATGACTTGATCGAGTGGGATCTCACTGTATTCCAGAAGCTCGAAGTGCATTGGTTCGTTGGGTGAGGCCTGACGAAATCGACATAAGGCGCAGTCGATGCCGTCCATTGACGTGCCTGAGTTCAAACCGAGAACTGTTAGGTCCAGAGCTGAGCTGGTGCAGTGGCCGTTGGAGCTGGGCACGGTTTCCGCTGATGGTGCCATGGTTGTTGATGCGACGCTGAAAGGTGAACGAAGACGAATTCGATGTTCAAAGGAATGATCAAAGATCAAATGCGAATGAAGAATCTATCGCATTCGCGATGGCTGAGGAAAATGATACCCGCGTACAGCTCTCCACCAGATCAATCAGCGCCTGAACGGCTAAAGGCTGGTAAACGCCCGTCTTTGGTGGATAGGCGGGGCTTTGACTGTCCCGCCATTCCGCTTCGTCGGCAAAGCGCCATCCTAGGAGGTAGATATCCTTCTCCTCATAAACGTTGGAAATCGGGAGCTGAAAGGCTTTCGTCATTGTTGGTCTGCAAGTGCAAAAGATGATCAGTCCGATAGCCACCTCGAAGGCGAACACTGCGCAGTATCGCCTCTCTCACTGCTAGCGAAATTTCACGCTTCTCTTTTCAGCGCCATCGTCGCAGTCGCGAGCAGGGAGGTTCTGCAGCTGTGTTTCGATGGAGCATACCATAGAGATGATTCGTATTATAGCACGATCTGGATCACAATTTCGTTCAAGGATCTTCGAGATTGTAACAGCTGGAACTCATGGTGTGTTTGCAACTTTGTCGTCACGCTTCCTACTACATCTTGCTACTCGTGCGACGCCGGAATGACCAAAATTGGATGCTACGATGGTGCAGGACGCCTATACACTCGTTGACTGTAGGGCCTCGATTCAAACTTATTCGTGCCTGATTAATACGGGACCTGGACCAGAATCGAGCTGGTCAAACTTGCCCCCATGATCACCTACAGGCTCGACTGACTTCTTCGCCTCGCTGGCGGACTTCCACGTGAGTCCGAGAGTCCTCGTCAGTCACTTCATTTCATCACCAGGCACATCCTTCTTCGACTGCTGCGCAACTGCCGAGGGTTGGAATTTGCATTCACACTCGAAAGCAGCTGCAGGTACTTACGTCGTTGCCTCGCCAGATGGGCCATGTAGTCATTGTCAGACCTCGTCAACTCTATATCGACCAGGTACAGGAGATCTTCGTCCTTCAGGCCATGAGCCTCCCCATGTTTCAGCCCTTGATGATATCAGCCACACGCTCAATCACAAGCAAGCGCGTAGCCCTTCGAGAAGTTTTTCTTCTGGCCATGAACAGCGATTCTCTGGAAGCAATATTTGAGACAACCGTATGCCGTAGAAGAGCGTCCCCGCTCAGCGCCCCGCAGTTGGAGCATACAAATAGTCCAGAGCGAGCCAGAAATCGTGTTGAAATTCCAACATACGGGGAACATTTTCCTTGAGAACTCCAACGAGCACTTCCACGAAAAGCTTGTTGGTCTCGGAGGTGGTCTATATCATTGTAGGAGCTCGCACCACATACAACATGAAACTAATGGAATGAGAATTTCGAATGATAGTATTTCTGTGTTGAACTGGACCATCGCGGAATTGCCTGTATGACCGTCCAAATCCATCGGCCGAAGCAAAGTCAACCCTATGTAAGAAAGGTTCCTATTCCAGTCTGCATTTCCAGCCGTCTCACCCTTCGATGGTCGGCAAATGCTCCGTTGAACCGAACTGGGTGATAGTCCCTTCGCAATGCCACATATGTCATGATCCAAACCCATACCGGAAGGCCCTGGTTTTACTCCAGCCTTTCAATGTACAGGCGGAATTCTTGACAGTGAGCATACTCTAACTCAATTGCCTACACTTTGGCAATGCTGCGACCCAGCTGATCAGAACTCGAAAGCCAGACACAAATGTATTAGATCACCTAAATTCAAATTAGAAAGCAGTGTCGAGTTGCTCACAGAATGAGATGTAGTGCCTTCGGCTAGTTGTGATGTCGGTGAATACGTTAGACGGGCATTGCACATTTCCTGCCACGTTTGCTGGAACGTGTGCTGAAGCGGCCGGATACTTTTGGTCTATCCTGTTCTTCGGCGTGCCGTCCATCGTTTTCAATATCCCCTTTGATCGGACCAGTGTTATACGATTGGGATATTCACGAATCACTCGATCTTTATCGCTGCTTGTAAACGAGCGTAAACATGCAAACTAAGTCGAAAAGCGCTCGTAATGGCTGAAACGGTGACAACGCGTGGGCTGCTAGGTTCTGTTACAATTGTTGTTCGCCTCGGCCAATGATCCGTGCCGCAGTCATGTTCCTTTGATCTTGACGTGACCAAACAGCCAGAGGAAGCAATGTGGACTTACGAAGCATACGTATCCTCAACATTGTATAGAGGGACCACATGGCACAGCAGCACAACCAGATTTTCGGCAAGAGAGAACAATCACTCTTGGTCTGCATGCACAATTTGAGACCGCGCCTCGGCAGTAATCTTTATTTGAGGGCGCCTGGGCCGGGTCGGAGTCGTGTACTCCGGATCGTATCGATCGACTGCGATCTCTTGCCTGCTATCAGATGGTGCAAAAGGAAAGCCAAACTTTCGAGAAGATGCAGTCCACAATCAAAATTGAGATGTACTAATGGAAAACGATTCAGAGGCAGTGTCCATCCAGTTTATGGGGGCTGGCGTTCTTGCGCTTCAAATGAAGTTTCGACAAGATGCTTGCTTTCCTCATCGACATGAAAACTCGAAGTTGTCCTGCCATGCCTGCGTCATTTGCTGTCGCGGCACTGTTCCATGCAGCAGAATCTTGGACTTGTCAATTGACGCAGACAACTCCTGCAATTTTGGATGTTGGTTCCCATTCTCTCCCGCCTCCGTGCGCATTTGTTAGCCCGTCTTGGGCAAGCATCGAATCCGCTCTCAAAGCTGATCCTGAAGCTCGATTTGCCGAATCACGACGGCGTTGTCTGCAGATCCAGAAAGACGCCTCGTCTCGAAATTAAAGACCTCTTCTCAGTCTCTGAAACGACTTGAAGCCCATCGTCCTTTTACCAAAGCCACTTGATACTCTTTCAAACAAGGTAGTCCTGTGATCCGGGAACGCAGATTTTGCTGCAGACTCTAGACCACGAAAACGCGGGTTGCAGAAAAACTCGATCTTCCGCTTGTCCCTCTCCTTCATCTCATCAGCACTGTTTCATGAATTCAGCAGCAGTCCATGAGGAAAAATCGCAATTGTTCTCGGAAGTATCGTTGATCGAACTGGGAGTTCGACCTCTGTCTGCCCAGTCTCTGAATCCGATGTTTCGGTCGGTTAGGAAAACAAAAAGAAGCCTGCACGCCTCGCCTTGACAAAACCGTCGACGAAGGGCAATCTTCCGGCGATCGATGTGTGACTCTTTTTTGGTTTACCGTCGGAAGCGATGAGACTTCGCAACGGCCGGAGATTCGGGGAGATGCTCAAAAATCCCCTGTGGCTCGATGATCTGGTAGTGTGATAGATGGACTAGAGTCCTTCCCGAATTCTCTCCACCAAATCGACATGCCTGAAAATCTGGGAGTGATGCTGTCGAAGAACCCATGTGTCTGCGAACGGTGCTACTCCCGGACCGACTCATCCCTATGAGACAAGTCGGTGTGAAAGCTACGTGGCAGAGGTCAATGGGTGTGAAGCAATTCGACAAACGTGCCTATTCATACTGAGCTCGCCGACGACAAAATCCACTTAGCGGAGAACGAAAAAGACGCCGCAATCCTGACTTTGATGTAGCGGCAACCTTCTGAAAAAAGATGTCCTGATGAAATTCAGAGAAAGAAGAGCCAACACAAATATTGCAAACCACGACTAAGTCCTCAAACGCAGTTTCCTGTTTGAATAAAAGCGATCCTGCAAAACATCTCAAGAGGAGAGGTGTAATGTACCAATTCAAATTTCGAAACGCAAGATCGTGTGCGAATCATTCCACTCGAAGCCGCATGTTACACTTAATCAGTGCCTGGTTATTAGTGCTGCCGCAATGGTCGCCGTCCCAATCGGAAAACTTCACAAGGCGCAACATTGGTCAAGGACTGCACCAGGTCGACCATAGTAAGTATTCGTGTTTCCATTAATCGTAGGCACTGGAAGGACAGTTATTGCGTGCACTCTTCGCCGAATTGAGCGATTTCAGTCATTTCGCTGTAACCCTGCATCTTCGACATAGTAGAGCAGACGCAAGTCATTTCGCGATGAGTCTTCTCTCATGGATTGTGAAGGACAGCCGACTACCTGGTCAACAGTGATGGCTGAAGGTATGAAATGAATTTGAAGTCCTTAGATTTGGACCAATATATCAGTCTTACAATAGGCAAAGGCTGCAGCGTAAATTTGGCGTCCTCGAGATATTGCGACATCGTCGACGATTGAGCGAAAGGGGAGGAAAACGGTGTTTGCAAGAAAGATCTGGAGGATGTAAGGCATTTTCCTCGTGATCATCTGGAAGCTGTGTTGAACGAGCCAGTGTGGTGGCCAAGGTGGATCAATGAATATTCGCCGTGTTGCAATACCGAGAACGAATGCACTCAGAAATTGAAGACTGGAGTGGATCACTGAATCAAAGCTTGTACGCACCTTCTGAGTCGCATCATGTCGGATGCACAATCCAGGCAGGCCGAAGATGCGGCCCTTGACGGCTGTGAACCTCAAATAATGCGATCTGCTAGCATGTATGTGGGTTGGGTCTCCGGCGAAGGTGTTGAGATCGAGGCATGCCGGTGGAGGAATGGTTTTGAAGTTGCTTGCACGGTCGGAAGCTTTCGCGTATCAGCATCTCAAGTCAGCCGCCGGGAAAATTCGGCTGCGGAGTAGCAGCCACGAATCTCCTCGTCGCTATACCTTTGCAGTACAACTCTTCTCCCCTTTGTCGAACGGCCGGTTGCATCAAGCCAACTTCACTGTCGGTTCTTTCGCTGCTGTCGCAACGCCATGGGCAGCAGCCGCTGGTCGAAGGTGAAGAGCATCGCGTGCTGCCCGCCGCCGGCTTTGGATTTGCCCGTCGCACCGCCCGTCATCACATCGAATGGACGGCATCGAATGAACCGCGTCGAATACATCGCATTCCATCACGCATCATGCCGCCAGTGTCGGATCCGTACTATCCCCGTCGCGTTGTTTTGCCCCCGGCAAACCCGGTGAAGCCGGCGATGTTTGAAACGTGGAAGAGATGTGAGCGAGGAGATGCAGCGGTGGATCAAGTTGATAAGGAGAGGTGAACGAAGATCAGAGGAGGCAGGGGCCGCCGCGCGGTAGCAAAGCAGGCACCGGGGTGAAGCAGCATTTCGAGTGAATGCGTTATAGTATGTATTTAACTAGGTAATAGTATTAGTAATCTAGGAAAGAGATAAAGACTATTATAGATATTATCTAGAGTTAGTATAGTATATTACTATATCCTAGCTAGTTCTAGATACTAATATATATTACGAAACTAATCCTATAGTTACTAGTATTTAATAATAGATTATAGTACTAGTTAGAGCTCTAGTAGTACTATTATATCGCCTAGGATTTAAGGAGTATAAAGAAGTATTAGTAGGTATATTATAATTAGAGTATTAGTTAAATACGAGATAGTTCTAGTATTTTAAAGTAAGAAGTTATCTAGTAGTAAACTATCTAGAGTACCTAATAGGTCTAGTACTAGTAATTTTTCCTAAGTTAGGCCTACTTATAATATTTTAAGGTCTAGGATAAGGATAGTTATAGTTAAGATAAGTTAGATAATATAGATATTAATATATAGAGCTAGTTATAGTAGTAGGTATTATAGTAGTATACTAAAGATAAGGAAGTAAATACTATCTAAGCTAGTAAGATAGATAAGGTTAACCTATAGTTATAATAAATAGAGTAGATTATATATTTAGTAGGGTACTAGCTAAAGAAGTTATTATAATTAGTATAGAAGCCTATATATAAGGATATAAAGAAAAGCTAGGATAAGTAGATAGTAGCTACTATTTAGGATACTATATATAATATTATAACTACTAGCTAGAATACTATAAGGAATAGTAGAGTTATATTATAGTTTAAGGCTATTTAGATAGAGAAGAGCTAGGTTTAATATAAGCTATTATAGATATACTATAACTATAAAGCTATATAGAAGTAATATTATCTATAGTAATAGATAGTTATATTTTTTATCTATATATAGGAGCTATACTAGTAGAAGAGCTTACTATACTATTTTAATTATTAATAGTAGGAAGTATTTAACTAGATAATAGAATATAGTAGATAGTCTATTATTATAAGTAATAGTAAGAATAGTACTAGTAACGATAGTAGAAGTAGTAATAAGGATAATAATAATAGTAATAAAAGTACGTAGCTAGAGGCTACTAAGTTATAAGAGGCGTATTTAAGATTTTATATTAAGTTATTAAATTAGATAATATATAGCTATAAGACTAATATAGTATTAGTATATATATTAGCTATAATTAGAGTTAGTCCTAAGGGCGTAGGATTCTAGAGTACTAAGTCGTTCCTATTAATATTATTAGCTATTATTAAGATTGCGTATTTTATAGTTATATACTAGGCCTATATTATAGTAAAGAAAGAACTAGTAACGTTATTAGAGGCCTATAGTAGCCTATATAATTTAGAGAATAGTAGGTATAAGAGTAAAAGTATACTCTATTACTATAAGCTACGAAGTAGTTTTTAGTAGGTAAAGAGAATAATAAGTAATTTTATAGTCTAAGGTATAGCTAGCCTAATATAGTAGATATTAGATTTATAAGTATATAGAATAAAGGTCGATTTTAATACTATAAGTAAGAGCTATATTAAGTAGAAGAATAGAAATAAGTTATAATATAAGAATATCTATTTTAATATAGCTAAGTTCTAGAGTATAGTTTATTAAGTAGAGGCTAGTATATAAGAGATATTATAGGCTATTATTTTTATCGAGAAAGATAAGAAGATCCTAGCTATACTATAGTAGTAGTTATTTAATAATCTAAGTAATACTAGCCTAGAGTAGAGTTTTATTAATAATCTAAGAACTCTATAGCCTATAGATAGGAAGAAGTAGATATTCTAGTATATTTAGTAATAGTCTAAATAGTATTATTAGTTCGTAAGTAAGATAGCTACTATAGATATAAACTATAGTACTATTTATAATTAGTTATAGGAAGTCGATAAATTTCAAGAGTAGTTATTAGTATTAATATATATAACTAGTAGATAACCTACTTATAGGCCTTAAATATTAAGTATACGATATAGTAATACTATTTAAGGTAGGTACTAGAATTTATTTATTAAGAATAGGATAGTAGTATTTATAACATATTACTATAAGAGTAAGTATTATAAAGGTAATATTAAGATTATCTATTAGTATTTACTACGTAAGATTAGTACGTTAGTAATATAGTATATATAGTTAGTAGTACTATTTATATAGTAGATTAGGAGGTAGATATAGCTAGAGTTATCTATATTATAGTATATATAGAGTCCTAATATTAATAGGCGTAAGTAGACTACTAATTATTTAAAGTAGTATTTATAGTAGGCTACTAAGGCTAGCTTAGGCTATATAATTTATATTATAGTATAGTAGTATATTACTATTACTATTAGCTAGTAGTAGCTATAAATAGGTTAGTTATTCTAGGATAAGGTCGACCTCTAGAATAATAATAATATTAATAACGAGTAGGCTATATATTTACTATTTATAGCTAGTACTATATATACCTATAATATAGATAAGTTACCTAGATCTATTACTAGTTAGTAGTAGTAATTTTAAGTAGTAAGTATTTAGTAGTATTATATTAAGGGTTATTAGTCTAGTATTAAGGACGAGATCTAGTATAGTATTAAGTAGAAAAGTAATCTATTTAAAAGGTAAAGTAAATAAGCCTATATTAAGTAATATAAGTAGTTATAATAGATAGATACTACTACCTATTCCCTATAAATTAATCTATTAATTTATAGCTTTCTAGTGCTTCTATTAGCTAGTGCTACTCTACCCTATATAGTAGCTATATCTACTAGGTTCGATTATTAGCTTATCGATTATTAGCTTTTTATTAGCTACTACCTTATACTATACTAATACCTCTTATTATATACTACTTTCTATTCCCTTTATACTAATACTATATATACTCTCTACTAATATAATAGTATCTATTACTATATATATATAGTTATTATACGAACTATCTACGATAGTCTTTTATACCTTACTACTAATAAGGAAAATTCGATTAGTAATCTTATATATCTATACCTTAGTTAACTACTCTACTATATAGTAGATATTACCTATCTCCTTATTATTTAGGCTATTACTAATATATATAAAGAGAGGCTAATAAATATTATAGTAGAGCCCTTTCTCTAATACCTTTAGATAGTAAGACTAAACTACTAGCTATCCTTATAAGCTATATTCTAGTATTATATCTAGCTACTCTCTATCTCTACTACTCTTCTTATTATTATCTAAACTACTAGTTTCGTCCTTACTATCTTTCTATCTACTCTTATCTACTTTACTATTAACTAGGCTACTTACGCCCTATCTCTTCTATTACTTTATCTATAAATTCTTCTTACTATCTTTATTACTCTATCTCTTCTACTAAGTATTTCTCTTATATATATATACCTCTTCTAACCTCTTATTCTATAGTATCGACTTAGGTATATATAGCGTAATCCTATTCTTATATACCTCTCTAGGAAACTACTAGTTAAGAAGGTAGTAACTAAGTACTTCTATACCTAGCTACTTTTATAGAATACTAATAATATCTATAATAATAATATTTTCTATCTTTAAGGCTATACTCTTTATCTTTCTTCTATAGTCTTTACTTATATATATATAGTATACTTTAGACTATCTAAGAGTAGTATCCTTTAGCCTTATCTCTACCTTATATATTACTATAATCTAGTATAGTATTTACTTTAGTACTTACTATAGTATCTTATATAGTAGACAATATGTCTCTAGTATCTACTTATACTAGTTACTACCCTATACTCTCTCTATTACTCTAATACTACTACGTTTTACTATATCTATTAATATATCTACTATAATACTAACTACTATAGTCTCTCTATAGGTTAGAGACCTAAGAAAAGCTTTCGTACTTCTTAGTACTAGGTTTAAGTATATATTCTAGAGCTCTTACTTTTTAGTATAGTACTATAGCTATACTATAGTTAGGTAGGTAGCCTCTATATAGTCGCCTATCTCCTCTAGGATCTCTACTATTACCTCTACTAGTGTCTAGCTCTCTACTAGGTTTTATATATAGTATATAAGTAATATAGATATATAGCTACTTTCTTTACTATATAGATCGAATATAGTACTAAGCTACTACTTTACCTCTTTATTATCCTATTCTAGTAGCTACTTCTACTAGTCTAGATAGAGAGAGTATACTAGCTAGTAATAAATTAGGTATAACGTAAGGCCTTTATTACGAACTATATATAAGGTAATAGTAAGAGTATTATAATTAAAATTAATAATTCGGAGTAATTAAGGTATATAAGAGAATTTAGTCTATATTATACTAATATAGTTAATAGATAGAGTCTTCCTTCTTAGTATACTATAGAGTAAGTAAATAAAACGTATTACTACTTTAGGCTACGAGCTAGCTAGTATAAACCTATTAGATAATATCTATACTAACTACTATATTACTAGCTTAATAGTTAAATTTAGTTATACCTATAATAGTATACTTTTCTCCTTAGAGAGTATCTTATAGACTAGGTAAATAAAACGTATATTCGAGCTAGGGTAGTAACTCGCCTATATTTATTATAGAGTAGATAATATCCTTACTAGTCTCTCGAACTATTATCTCTAACTTATCTTATTCCTCCTATACCTTCTCTAATAGTAATTCTATATTCTATCTAACTCTACTAAGATACTAATATACTATCTCTACTATTAATACTATCTCTAGACCTATTACTATTATCTATATATAAGCTATTTAATACTCTTTTCTAGTATCTCCTAGTAGTAAAGGTTATTATATATATAGTATATAACGAAGTAGTTCTCCCTTCTACTATAGATAAATACCTTCGTAATAATAAGTACTATAGTATACTAGGTTATTAACGAAAAGCTATAGTTACTATACTTAATACTATCGATCCTTAGATACTTATATAGAACTCTTAGGATATTATACTCTTACTACTTACTAACCTATCTCTAGCTAGTCTTAAGGTTAAGTTAAATAGTATTATATATAACTAGATATTACCTCTAGGTAGATATTATAGAGTAGTCTTCGAAATAAGAATAATAGTAAAGAAGTACCTAGTATATAAGTATAGATAGTAGAATACCTAGACCTATAGTAGTAATAAGTAGGCGTAGTATTAGGATCTAGAAAGGAGCTCCTAGCGTACTAATATCTTCTACTAAGAACTCTTTAAGGTATACTAGTATATATATTATTCTAAGGTAACTATTAACTATAGATTACCTATTACTCTAATCGATCTAAGTAGTATGTCTACTATAAGTAAGGCGAGTAAGTATACTAATAATATAGGCTAGGTAGAGTATTTCCTTAATTCTTAGTACTATTTACTTTAAGATATATAGGGTAAGCTCTAGTATAATACTATTACTACTAGATACTTTAATAGCTACTATACTACTAATATTTTCTAGATTAGTACTCTTAGTATTACCTATTATATTATAGGCCTTAATAAAGACTATATAAAGGTATCGTATATACTCTCTTAGCTAAAGGAAGACCCTTTCCTTTATACTCTTATTAACTATATAAAGGTAGCTTTTCTTAAGGTATAGAAGTATAGGTATAGCTAGATAAATAAGAGGCTTAGCTTTACTATAAGGTCTACTCTTACCTCGTTTTACGACGAGAAAGAGACTAGAGATAATAACCTATAATACTAGTATTATGTCTTTATAAAGAAGGATACTATTACTAAGTATATTAACTATATATTAGAGTTACTTACCTACTTCTTCTATATAGCTATATATAAGATACTATTCTTTAGTAATATAGAAGAAGTAGCTTTACCTAACTAGCTCGTCTATACTAGCTTAGAATAGTAGAACTAAGTCGATAATATTAGAAAGTACTTTATAAGTAATAGAACTCTTTAGCTACTACTTAAGGAAAGTAGCTTTAATATAGATCTAAGTTCGACTAATACTATAATCGTAGTTTATAGAGTACGATAGAGTATAATATAGCTCCTTATAAGTCTCTTCTATTACCCTATCCTATATACTAGTTTTATATTGTCTATTATATTATATATAAGTATAGTAGCTATCTACTATCTATCTAAGGCCTAGGTAGAGGCTAGTATCTTTATATAGGTATTATTCGTACTAGTATAGGTAGTATAACTTACTCTCTAGTAGATAGTTATATAGAAATATCTCTAGGATAAGATAAGAAAAGCTATTATAAACCTAGTTAGTAAAAACTTCCTAGTAAGCTATAAGACTACTATCTCTAAGATCCTTTAATTTAGGAGTTATACTTATACTATTACTACTAATACTATCTTACTAAACTAGGTAGAGTAGAATATTAACTATACTACCTTTATCTATTTAGGTTACTAGTATACTCTTACTAGTATAATAGCTTTAATCGATTCTAAGCTCTATTAAGTATATAGGCTCTTCTCTTAGCTTATACTTAGTATCTTACTTCTAACTATCCGTTTAGATAAGCTAAGTAATAATATTACTAATCCTACTATTAACTACTCTTTCCTTAACTATCTATAGAATAGGCTTTAGATAAGCTCTTAATATATTATAGATAGTATTAATTCTCTTAGTATAAGTAGGTTAGAGTTCTTTAATAGTACCTATAAGAGTTAGAATATAACCTTTTATATAAGATACCTTAGTCTTATAAGAGACTTCCTTCGTAGCTTAGCTATTATTATTTATATTACTAGTAAATAGCCTTATAGGGTAATAGAGTTTACTAGTATAGCCTAGTATAATACTAAGAACTTTTAGTCTATAATAATCTATTAAGGCCTTATAATACTATATATCTACTACTATAAAGGGCTAAGCGTAACTAGTATATATAAAGATAATATCTACTTTCTTCCTATTACTATTAGTAACCTTTTCCTTATATACGTTATATATGTCCTACCTTTCTATTATCTACTATAGGCCTCTATTAGTAGTAGGTAAGTTATATAGTTACTATATATCTAGGAGGATAATAGTAAGCTATAGGTATTAGATATATTAAGTAGTATACTATATATAGCTAGCTAATAGGTAGCTATTACTAATTTTAGTATAAAGAACTAGAGGTAGATTAGTATTACTATTACTAAGGCTAAGTTTAATAAGGAAGACTTAATATATTTCGACCTAAGTATTACTAATAAGAAGGATAAGGAAGGTAGTATTATAAAAGACTTAGCCTAGTAGTAGAACTATACTATATTAGGGTTAGGGTTAGGGTTAGGGTTAGGGTTAGGGTTAGGGTTAGGGTTAGGGTTAGGGTTAGGGTTAGGGT